>JASDQU010243061.1:35472-49013 GCA_032191745.1 Picea mariana
GCTTTTCCAGCAATCGCAGATAGAGAAAAGGTCTTTGTCAAGAGGCTTTGGAACATTCTAGTATTTCGCATCCATCCAAGTGTGTAGGTCATGGCAGTGTTTTCTATCGATCATTAATTTGTGTTGGGTGAGTCGGACTACAAAGATTCTCTCCATAAATTTATCATGTTTCTAGAAACTCAACATTCAGGAAAATTGTCCAGTAGTAGAAATAGGATAAGGTGCAGAGTGCCCTTTATATTTATCATTCTCAAGCTATGATGATGAGCTTCCATGGGAAGTATCATGGCTTTGTTTGGAAGAAGAAGAGTTTTTCAATATGGACATTGTATAAGTAAATGTGTCATCCTCCCACTCCACTTTCAATGAATTTTAATATACTGTGCAAAGGTAACCCGCTGGCAGTTTGGACCCTTATACTAAAAAAAAAACTTGGCTTATTTTTGTCCTGTCTAACCATCATTGTCTCGTTGTCTCAGTCACCAAGAATGCAATGAATAGTATTTCCATTGTTCCACCTCCAAATTGGGTCGATTTATGGCTCATTTGATTTTTTTTTCTTAGCAATATTCTTAAATTTAAAAGAAAACAATTCAAATTCAAATGAAATTAAAGAAAATAGATTTATTAGAAAATGCAGACCCCAAATAAAATGATTAAAGCAATTTTACATCATCATTCTTCCTGAAACTTATAGTCATCCATGGAAAATCCTATTTTCTGATCCTCGAGATCGCACAAACTGCAGAGGAGAGCATACTTATTCAACGCTAAAGAAAAAACTGAAAATAACATCCTACCTATTCTACTCTAATTAAAATTTAGAGATTAGTTATGTGTAATCAAATAGCCAATGTAACCATAAGACAAACAATAATAAGAATATGTTCATTGTGAATTTTGCAAATGATAATTGAAAATATATATAATCGTGCAAAATTAAATGTTGAAACTGTAATTTAAAAAAATAAAAAGAAAAAATGAATGGATCTAACCTGGTACCTTCTTGAAACCCTCATTCGATAATGATTTCGTAGGAATATTTTTCACTCCTCAGATAATGTCGCAACTCCTCATTATCCCCCTCGATCTCTTGCTCGCATAATTGTTCGTCATCAGATGTGCATGGTTCCTTGTATGTTGTTTCTTCATTTGCCTCTAGAGGAGTAATTAAAATTTCAGCTACGTTAAAGATCTCCTCTTCCAGAGAAGAGGAGATCCTGACTTTTTCTAGGATATGAGTGAGTTGTTCCAAGATTATACTCATAGTTAAACCATATTGAAAAAGGAGAATGATTTATCATCAAATATTTGAATTTTTAAAACTAAAAAATTAAAACTATTTTAAAAATAAAACACACCAAAGTTGAACTCCTTGCGTTACCGGGACCCTACTGTCACTAGGTTATCGTTTCACACAAGTTAGCTTATCATAAATAAAAACCAAATTTGCATAAATAAAAACACACTTTTTCATAAAATAAGGAGAAAAACACTTCTGCATAAAAGGGAGAGGAAAACCTAACTTTGGAGCAACCCTACTAAAGTGGATGCGGAGGTTCTTACCTCTTGTATTACTGTTTTCTCTCCTCCCTTAGGTTATCCATAAAACCAATCCAAAATCATTAAAGCAATCTAAATGAAATGCTACCTATTACCGTTTATAACTCCCTGACAACGACACCAAAATGTTGGTGCAATTATATGCATAATATATTAGCAAACATAAATTATCAACCGAGATTCATAATTAGTAGAGTTGATGCACTATATGTGATGATAACAGATAGGTTACTATGTATGTTTAGTATATCTTAGATAATAAAACCATTTAGAAATCAACACACTTTTAAAAATGACAATCTTCACACAATTCAAAAGATGGAAGGCAAAACTCATAAAATAAATATGATTCAAACTCTTACTCAGGTGATGGACCTGTTCATTGATGGATCATGAAAGGAAAATATGAACTTTGATTCTATCCCCTGGAGAAACTAAACTAACAATAATTAAGACTTTGTTCATTCGCAACATTCCATTATACGTGCATGTAGGGTGAGAGATGGAGGTCTTGATTGTGCATGTGTTCGCAAGGTGTAATCTAATCAATTCTAGAAAATAAATCTAAGTGTAGTGGGATGCTCCATTAAATCTCGTGTATGGTTAAATATGGAGATCCAACTGTTCCTGCATTACCACACTTTGCAACAAATTTGAATAGTGAAATCAAACAAAATAACATGAAATTAAAATAACAGGTACATGAAATGAAAATCTACACTAACAATTTACAAGGATCTTACCAAGTTGGATTGGTGGCCCTTGCCGATGCCAACATGGAAGCTTTATATCAGCAGATGCTAACTTCTACGAGACACAAGGTCATTGAATTCAAACCTGTATTAATCTTCAACAAATAGGTTTACAAAAAGAGTCTTTTCATGAATCCATTCTACATCATAACCATTCTCTCCTCAAGAACCAATCTTACATCATAATAATTCTCTCTCCCTCATGAAGAGAGGGCACTCTCTTTTATATGTGAGATCTTTGAAAATAATATAAGCATCTCATAATTACCGAACCACTTTCTCTCAACAAATTTCTCATTATTACAAAATATTGTCCCTTCAAATCCTCACACATATTTCTCATATATCTTGGATAAGATATGAAAATCAAAACTCCATGATCTTCTCCTTAGAATAGGCTTGCATTATCTCCTCAAATATTGAAATTGTGGATGAAGTATTCGAGAATTCTTTTTGAATTAATCCTTCACATATTCCTACACATGATAAAGCTCACACATTTTTGAGATATATATGCAAACATGTCAATTTTTTAATATTTAATCACAAATTCCCTTTTAATACTAAAATAAATGATTTGGAAAATAATAAGGTTTAACCCATATTTAATTATGAAAATGGTATCATGAAAGGTTAATGGGGAGATGAAATGTGAAGAATGATGAAGGGAAAGGTGGATGGAAATATGACATTTCTGAGTCCCAACATTTCTAATCCTCCACCGCCACCCCACATGCCATATTTGGCCTCCCTCAACATACCTGATTTGAGTAAGCATGAATGACCCTATATTGCATGACCCCACATGGCCCGTTATGCCTACCAAATTAACTTCAGACATTTCCCCCTATGGACTACACTAGGGTTCAACATGTAGGTAGATCTAACCGTGTAAAAGTCTCCTATCTTTCTAACTACCCCGAACATACGCTAAATTCATACATGAAATACAAAGTAAGAAGGATCAGGTAATTGTACCTTTTACTCCACATCCAATGTCGATCCTCTTGCACTTGATAGCTTCGCTGACTACAAGCCTTCTCCCAAGGATGACCTACATTCAAAAACATATAAACAAGAAACTACAAACATTCATATCATATATAAATCATGGGTTAGATGTTAGAATAAATCATAAACCAAATGTGAAAATTTGACACATGCATTGTCGAGGTGATCATAATGCATTGTGAGGCTGACACTGGGAAAGTAGGTTCTTAGGTGCCAATCCACAAGATTACCAACCTATCACTAAAGGTGATATTTTTTCTTATTGGGTGGATCACTGGATCAACGACCTTACATTAGGCCTCTAGGGCGCACATGTATTATGCGATACACTGCTTAAATGCATGAATATTCGACTTGAGCACAACCATCCTTGACTGCATGAAGAGGCAGCTCACAGAGTGTCAAGGGCGGAGTAACAAAAAATTCGGTTTTGGTACCGTTTTATGCTCATTATTCTTTGAGAGGGTACCCAATATGAGTCCACAAGAGATAGTACAGGGGCATGTGGCCTCCTTCCCAGCAGTGAATAGATGGGCAACATTGTTTCCGCGATAGGGGGGAGGAAGGACCATAGAGGCCTTCGAAGATGCATTTTTTGACTGGAGGGCATGACAGATTCTAGTTATAAAGAACTACCCCTACACTAGAATCAAATTTTCCAGGAATCTGAACATGCTCATACCTCCTGGGGAAGAGCGAGGAGAGATAGGTACGCTTTTTTTTAAAGTTATTTAATTTTCTGTATTTTTTAATATATATCATTTCTATGTAAATCAGAGTATCTGAGAACTATGTATATGTTATGTACAAATGTGGGACCAGTGCATCCAACAACCTTCTCGAGGACCAGGAGACATCCTCGACCAAAGAATATACCAGTCACATTCACCAGAACAGCAATGACAATAGCAGGGGACCTCTAGCCAAAGAGGCTGAGAGAGTTTTGAGATGGGTGGAGTAGAACCTCACCGTGCTCACTCGTGCAGTCCCCATGGAAGAGATCAAAGATCTCCTGCCATCGATGCAACCTCACATAGTTGGGGTGCCACAAACCTGGGTCCAACTCTTCCGATGTTTAGAAAATGTCATTGTTCACTATGGGAGGACCAATAGGCCCTGTTCTTAGCTAGCATAGACCACTTACGTGCCGAGGGCATTCTTTTTCTATATTTTTGAGTGCATATGCCCCGTGATGTATATTGGATTTGTATTTTTCAGGCATTCGCGCCTACCTATGTACTCTGATACTTTTGATATATATATATGTGTGTGTGTGTGTGTGTGTGTGTGTGTGTGTGTGTATTTAAATCTTTTATATGTCTTATGGATCACACTTTGATAAATGTATGTACATGTGTATGTGTGTTCTTCTTTTTATGTGTGTGTAATATGCCAATCTAATACTTGGTTATCTAGAGTATTTGTCATTTGATTTAATCTTCTAGGAACATGGATATACATAATGTAATCAAAGCAATGTTCTAAGAGATGTGCCCTAAGGAATCATCAGTGTAGAGTAGGATCATAAAAATGGTAAACCCCATTTAACTAGGACACAACAAAATGTGCATATAAGTAGACCCGGAGGTGAGAGATATTGTATGACAAAGTGTCACGAAGCAACTCTAGCACTATGCTATACTCGGTGGCATTGTTTGTGGCATCACGTAGAAAGATACCTCCAGAAGATAACAACTGGCCTTAAGGAGTGAAAATCACCCAAGATGCGGAAGCAAGCCTCTAAGTGTGTTGGCTAGCATCATCCGCGAACCCAATGAACACCTATGATTCACTTGACATCTGCTATAGTGAAAAATAAGACATAAATAATGACATGTATATAAAACAAAAAGACAAAAAAATAAATGTATAATTAATATACATATGTACAAGAAGTCACCCAACGTGACCCACCTACGAGTAATACTTCTTGAGTAGAGCCCATTTCTAGGCTCCGCCAAAGAATTTCCCTCAAATTCAAATAGATGATAAGAGCCCTTATTTAAGACCTCCTTCACTATGAAAGGTCTAAACCACATGGGTTTGAACTTGCCTGCCCCCAGGGGATCCTTATATTGGTTGTAGACTAGGACAAGGTCACCTTCAGAGAAAATATGAGGACAAACAGATCGATAAGACTCACACTTGAATCGTTTCTTGTGTGCCTCATTGGCCAAGGCTTCATCACAACGTTTCTCATCGAGTTGGTTGAGATATAATAAGAGTTCCTCAAGTGGTGAAGTGTCTGGCAATAAATGTACTTCCAAATTTAGATATGGGATCTAGAATTCTATTGGAAAGACTGCTTCCAACTCATAAATGAGTTGAAAAGGTGAGAAATTGGTGGTAGTCTTTACAGACATTCGATAGGCCCATACTGTTGAATACAACATCAAATGCCAATTGGACTTCGCAGAATTGATCGTTCGTTGCAGAATAGTCTTGAGGGAATTATTCACAACTTCCACCTGACCATTCACTTGTGGGTAGTAGGGTGATGAATTTTCTTGCCTCAACCCAAGCTTTGACATTAACTCAGACATCATTTTGTTCTAAAAGTGACTACCATGATCAGTGACAATCTCCTTCAGGATGTCGAACCTTGCTATTATCTGATTGAAAATAAAGAGAGCTATTGTATCACCATCATTATTAAATGTTGGTATAGCCTTGACCCACTTTGTGAAGTAGTCTACTACTACGATGATATAGTGATGCCCCCTGGCTAAAGCTAGGTGTCATGTAGTAAAATCAATCCCCCACTTGGTGAAGGGACCAACAGTAATGACAAGAACCATGGGAGTTGGGTGTGACCTCATCTTCTGAGAGAATATTTGACACGAGTTGCTCTTCTTGACCGATTCAATGCAATCCTTGATTAACTTTGGCCAAAAGTAACTGGCTCGTAAAATATTTTGTGTTGTTTCCAACCCAGAAAAATGAACACCACATGCTCTAGTGTGGAAGTCGTTAAGAACGAGTTTCACTTCTTCGTGAATGAGGCATCGATGAAGTATGCAATTTACACCTTGACGATACAAAGTGTCATCGAGTATGAGATAGTGTTTTTCCTGATGGAATATATGTCGACACTCATCATGATAAGAAAAGGTAGGGCACTTCAAAATCTGGAGATACACTAGTATATATCCATACCAGGGATCTGAATATGAAATCAGAAAGATATCTCCTTTAATTGGTGATTCTTTGGGCGTAACATCACCTGATTCAACCGAGAGTTCCGAGATAAGTTCCGCAAAGATCAGTGACTTTTTGAATTTTGCAGAAACAAAATCCAAGTCAAAATCCTAGAGTATAATGATCCATATACTGATACTTTCGTTGATGATGCGTCGTGTCAACACATATTGAAACAGATTCACAACGGGAACGACGATGGTCTTACGAAGAAAAATATAATGATGGAACCACTGGACATCATGAAATGATGCCAACCCAAGCTTCTCAACATGGGAGTAGTTAATTTATGGTCCAACTAGGCCTCAAATCAGGTAATAAATGACATTCTGCTTGAGCATATCGTCCTCTTGAACCAAGACCATACCGATGGTCGACTCTGTGGAGACCAAGTACAATAAGAAAGATTTTTTATAATTGGGAGGCTGGAGCAGAGAGGAAGACGTGAGGGCATGTTTCAACACTTTGAAAGAGTGCTAAGAGGCTTCATCCCAATAGAAATTGACTCCCTTCTTCATTATACGCATGAACCCTTTAGTGATTTCGACATAGTTTGCGATAAAATGTCGAAGAAAGTTCGCTTTACCCTGTAAGATTTGAAGTTGAGGGACTATGCATGAGGGAGGCATCTAAACTATCACCTCAAACTTTAGAGGATCAACCATGATCCCTATTGTTGAGAAACTATGAAACCTATAAGACGACCCAATGTCACACAAAAACTACACTTGTTTGGATTCAAGCGAATCTGATAGTAGCGACATCGTTCAAAGATTAGTCGGAGGTGCACGGGATGATCAGCTCTCTTATGATATCATGATGCTAAATCATAGAGATAAGCCTTGAATATGTGTCTAAGGGCATGGAAAGAAAAATAAATTTCCCACTAAAAAGTGTCTCCAACATCTTTCATGCCAAACGACATATTTCGATAAGAAAATGTACCCCATGGAAAGATAAAATTTGTTTTATGTTGGTCTTCAGGATTAATATGTATCTGATTATATCCCGAAAAACCATCCATGAAAGAAAAGACCTCACAACCTACACATTGATTGAAAATATGGTCAATGAATGGGGTGGGGAATTTATCCTTTGGACATGCCTTGTTCAAATCAATGAAGTCCATATATACATGAATCGTACCCTGCTTTTTGTTGACCATAATGGGGTAGATGAAACTGGCTTTGAGAAGTTTCTCTACTTCAGCATTAATAGATGTTGCTTTCTGAGGATTAACCAGATGAAGCTTTTGTCAGACCGACTTGGCATCAAGATAATTTGTTATCTTATGTTCGATGATTCTTGTATCGATTCTTGGCATTTTCTCGTAAGACTAGGAAAAAATATCACGAAATTCCTTAAATAAATCTGTGTAGATTCGAATCTCCTCGAGGGAGAAGTCTGTTATGACGAAGACATTCGCCATGATGCCAGGGGTTATAGAGATTTCAATACGTATCATTTCAGTGATGGTTTCCATATTACCCTCGGCATAAACTATGTGCATAGCCAGAGGATTAATAGGACAAGACCTATCTCTAGTCATAGTCAACAAAAACTTTCCTGCCACTATTATTCTTAACTTTGAGAGGAAATAATATTTGTGATGGAGATCATCACAGGGTCTATTTGGACCAGTCATTTCCTCTATAATTTCCTCATCAGAGGGAAATACCAAGTCTAAGGAATCAAGAGTGGTGAGGGAACCTTGAGCCCAGATAGGCTTGAGAACTGGATCCAACTCTTGTGCGGGAGTCTCATCGAGGTCGACCGATTCTCATTGGAAAATACTGTACGAAAATTATCTTGTATACAAGGGCATGTCCATGCTAGGATTCCCTGTCCCTTCCATCGAGGCCTATGGGGAAGAAAGAGTCCACGGATCATTAAAGTAAGTCGTACAAAATGACAACACTTGAAATATTTCAACCCTAGACTAGTCGAGGATAGACGATATCATCTCGACATCGATAGAGGGAAGTGGGTAATCAAAAGTACCCATAAATAGTGGGCACAAACCAACCCCCACATTGACGATGTCGGGCTAAGGGTTATCAATCATAGGGATCGTGGATTGCCTAGATGAAGGGTCAAGCCTGGAGAAGGACAATTGGTCAATAGTTACGATTCAGACCTCATGTGGAAACAACAAGAGCCAAAAAATGATGGCAACCACTGCATGCATTGTATAGGTCCAACTCCTTCCTAACAGAAGGTTGTAGTTGAGAGGTGCATCAACCACTTCAACTTCGATGCCCACGGTCTTCCCTCCTAACTACACAGGGAAAGAAGGGATGATTTCATGTGGTCTGAAAGAATGAAATTCAAAAGAAGTAAGTAGAGTAAGTGACGGAGACAAAATAGGTTGGCCAATGGCCTTCCAACATGCCAATGACATCATGCAAGTCGAGGCGCCCTCATCAACCACCATGCGGAAAATATTTCGAGTAAAATATTTCGTGGGGTGCGCCACTACTATCTGAAATGCAATGTGGTAAGGGAGATGAGGTTTCAAGTCGGTCATATCAATCATGATCATTCTAGGATTACAAGTCTCCACAGATCCCAAAGTGAACAACAAAGCCTTTCTCTATGAAGGGAAGCTCTGGAGGACCTCCAAAGCAGACATCGCACAAGGGGTTTGTGATAAATCTTCCAACACAGAGTAATTCTGGGTGGCCCTTGCATTTGGATTATGTGAAGCTTTCTTGAACGCCCCTTCTGGGATGTGTTTCATTGTTTGGCCCATCGTATTATCGATCTGGTGAGGAACAGATGGGTTTAAAACTTCCTTACCCTTTTCAGTATTTTATGGCATTCAATAATCGTGTGCCCTAGTTTCAATGTAAGCGTCACCTTTCATCATATAAACGTTCACAGTCAAGGGATTACTAGAAGATGGAGGGGGTCCCTGACTGCCCCCATCCGTGATCGAAGAGGCTTGAGTCAAATATTTCCCATGTGGAAATGGGTTCATTAACACAACAGTATGTTTCTACGCCAATAACTTCTGGGCCTACACAAGCCGAGGGAACAAGTGAGTTGGATGGTCCTCTATGCAAAGGTTACATTGATACTTCAACTTTATTTTCTCTGTTTTCCCCTACCAGCATTGTTGGTGGGTTTCTTATCCTCCTTACCCTTCTTGTTTCATTGCTTTTTGTTTTCGTTAGGCTGTTGGTTGGCCTTCGGGTTAATCGACTGCACACTGTGTACATTCAATGTTTGGGTAGGGGGAGAAGCCAAACTAGAGGTTTGGTTGGCCACTATCTACTATATCGACAATTGTTGCAATTGATTTGACAGCTTATCAGTGGAATTTTCTTGCGCTGAACCAACTATGCCATCAACATGTGGTCCAAACTTGTGTCTGGCATTGTCAAGGATAGACCGTGGCGCATGTGGAAAAACTTCATAGAGTAAACCACACTGAGCGTATATCAGTTCAAGATATTGAGCTCTCATTATCACCTCTTCCTTGAAAAACAGTCCTGACATTGTGACGTCTTTGGATAACTGAGGTACCAAAGACTTAAGGAACCACTACAATAGGAAAAATGGAGGGACCGATACTTTTATCAAACTCTTTCGATGCCACCATTCTCGGATGTGATCCAAGATATGATCGCCCTGTGTTTGCTCAAAATTGGCCAGTAATTCAGTGCCGACATCGTATCTTATAGGTAGTTGGAAATGGTTTAGGAAAACCATTTCCAAATCGCTAAAGCAAGTGTATATTGAGTGGTCGAGCTTGATGTACCATTTTGTGGCACTCCCAATAAGAGTCTGTTGAAACAAACACAATTGTACAGAGTCGTCTTGCAGCGAGTTTGATGAGCACCATAGGTGAAAAGTGGTCACATGATCACCTGGATATTCATTAGGATTTCCTTCAAAATTTGGAATGTCTGAGGGAAACTTAGTTGGCATGGGAGGTGAATGCGGATCATGACATATTTGGTCGTTTAAAAACCTTGACATGTATGGAAAATGTAATGTCGCCAGAAATGGTAGTTTGGGCTGTTGACTATGTACAGGAAGAAAAGAGCCTAGAGTTTGACTAGAACCAGGTTTCCATAAAAAGTTGGGCTTTTGGGTAGGGTTCTGGTAAAAACCATGGCCTTGGCCAATGAACGGATACTGTGTTTTTTGGTAAATCATCAACTAATTCTCATAAGTGGACATTGAGGGTAGGGCGGGGATTTCTCCTTATGTTGTGTTCTAAATATTCTAGAAAGGGTTTCCCCCTGCCAATCTGATGGGCATAGGTATTGAGCCTTGTCCAAGGTTCCATTGATAAAGGAAGGGGTTTCCCCCGATCAACATCCTTGATGAGGGAACTACTCCATTCCACAGATTCAAGAGTCCTTATGAGGAGAAGACTCCTGTGTAGGAATAGTACCCTGCACAGAATTTTGTGGTCTAAAACCAGGTTTTCCCCCAGATGGGATGGGAGTTGATGAGAAAGCATTGTTACCAAACACATCGAACAAAGATAATGACATTGAACCCGCTGGTGTGGTGTAGGAAGAAGGTCCTATACTACCTACTCCAAACAAGTTATAGTTCATTTTTGGCCCGACGGGTTGCTCGGGAGTACCACTGAGCAAGGGGGATGAAGGAGGTATATGACCCCCACCGTAATGGAAAGCATTATAGGGGGTTGAGGTGCCCACCATGGACCCTTGCAAAGGAGCGTTTGAGCTCCCTGCCCCTAGAACCATGGTTTGTAGGGTGGAGTAGCTATGGACAGAGTTAGTATCAAATTCAGGCATCCCATATGAAAACAAATGGCCCATCCCACTCTGCGTGAATGGTGCAGTGATTTCTTCCATAGAAGGAATCAGACCGCTTCCCGAAGTAGAGGCAGTCGAGAACATTCTGGTCCAAATCGATGAAGGTGGGTTAGGATGCGAAACTCCCCCAGTGGTGGTAGCCATTGAGGGAGTGTGAGGACTCCATGATGAAGTAGAAACATTTTCTTCCATTGCTTCTTGCAGTACTATCTGACGCTCATGATGTGTTACCCTTGGGGCGGCAAGCTGTATCAAAAGTGGCATCGACAAGTCAGTGATCATAGGATTAAACGGCCCGAGATCTTCTGCTCCAAGGTCTGAAATAGTCTGTTCATTCAGATATGAGTGTTATCCTCTCGGAGCTAGCTCGGGTATAGTTTCCTATAGCACCGTCGCTTCAAATGACCCTTGTTGGTCAAGTATTCTCCGTAATGGTGGCAGTGGTGGCTCCAACGTAACCGGCGGCAAGCCTAGAAGCCTTCACAACTGGCGGATCTCTTGATATTCCACTTTGTGAGAAGATCAATGACACAATAAGGATTTTACTAATGTTGAAAACCAAGCACAGGCTAGAAAAGTTCCTACAATATAAAGCAAGAAAAACACTATCTAGTTGGAAGAACAGTTACGCTAGCCAACACTAGAGAAACTTATCGGTCCAAGTGAAACTCGAACACAAAAAAACCCTCTAGGTATACTATTCAAAGTGTGGCCCAAAATCTTTCCTAGGTACCATGGTATACCCCCACAGTCACCTGTGTAAGTCCCTAAAATAAAGGAATCTAAATTTCCAGATCGCAAACAGTCACCAGGCGGGTATAGTCAACAGTCGGGTGAACCGCAATGAGCAGGGTAACAAAGCCTGAAACCTACCAAGGGTATTGGAAGCAAGTGGTCTAGAAGAACATTGAGGATCCTGAATGGATTTGGGGTCTATGAAGCTCCGTAGGAAAATGCAACCAACAGTATCCCATGACCAGTCCTCAATATGCGTTCCCCACTATGCTTGGTCCATATTTGGAGGGGTTATCTCTGCTACCTTTCCATACACGACCTCATGTTTATCCCTTGTATTAGAGGGGGGTCCCAGATAGATTTCATGTTTAATGGAGTTTTTACACTCCCTAGCACTGACTCCAATGTTTGTTTGTAATCCTTGAAGAGTTTCCTATCAACCTAAATCAAGGCTCTATCCTATACTACTTGATTGAACCTACAAACATAAAGTCTATTTGATTTTAAATTAGCTTTAATTTTAAATGGATTTTTTTAAGTCAAGGAAACGACAATGAAACTAGTGGTGTGTTTTAAGAGATGAAGAAGGAGAAACAAATGAAACTGAAAGCACAATTACTTATATTTCACAAATAAATATTTTCAACTAACTCTTTAACCAACTTTTCGTAACTAACTTTTTCTAAGATCTTTTAAAGGAAAACTTAAAAAGAAATTTCGCTCAACTATGAGCTACTTAATGTTATAAGAAATCAATAAAGAACTTAAGAAAATAACTATTTTTCCTAACAAGAAAAATAATCAACCCAACTACTTAACCAAACAAAGAAATGAAAAACTTTTTCTATTCTTTTTTTTTTATGCTTCAAACAAGAAACTTGAAATAAATTCTTTTTCTTTTTCTTTAAATAAAGCGAAAGGGAAAAAAGTGAAAAGCAAGAAAACACTGAAAACTAGCCTCTGGCCCATTGTGGATCGCAGGGAGTCACTAAATACACCTAACATGTTGATCAGAGACTCACAAACATAATAACTATTTAGAAAGATAAGCAAATTGACGTCAAACCCAGGCTATGACTCTAAAAATGGAGACACTGTACTTAATAAAGAAACCCTGAGAAGTCAGACTTCAATTAGGGAAGAAGTTGATTACCTCTTCTTAAAGAAAATTTTCTTGAAATAGGCACGCTGCTGACACTTAAGTAGCCTATGTATGTACATGGGTTGTCTAAAAGCAAGGTGTGTATGTACATGTGAAGAACCACTACAGGTTGCGTACACCTCTGTATTCCTCAAGAAAAGAAAGAAAACAGGTAGATTGACAGGGTAGGGAGAACTGGTATCACACCAACAGGTGACCAGAATCCATTAAAGACTCAAAAGACTGAGAAAGAAACTCAAAAGGTAAAAACCAATCAACCACCCATAAAATATCCTAAAACCCTAGAGGTCATCCCCAGTATGGTCTCCAGTTCTACAATAG
>JASDQU010243062.1:9535-22079 GCA_032191745.1 Picea mariana
TGACAGAGGGTTCAGATAGAGATAACTTTTGTTCTCATTCATCCAAAAGGTGCAACTGGGCACAGGAGCCATGCAAGGAGTGTGCGGACTGGGTAAAAGTCTCACGGTTGCAAACCTGAGTAAAGAGTTGAAAGACTGTTGCTGCACGTGTGCGCAGAGTCGAGGGACTTCAACACTTAGATGTTGTTGGAGATTTGCCGCAAGGAGTGCATACAAGAGGGTTTTCTTTCTGAAGACTTAAAGCTGTGGGAAAATCTCAGGAAGGATAGGCCTCTAAGTTGTTGAAGAACAACGCAGACAAGTTGCGACTTGAACTTGCAAGGGCATCACAAGTTTGCGCGCAGGTGAACAAGTCTTCGTGGAGGAAGGAACGGACGGTTGGAATTCCCCAGGGAGAATTCATGAATCACCGTAAGCCGTTAGATCTTGGAAAGGTGCAGGGAGGATACAGTGACGTATTCCCTAAAGGTTCCAAGCTCAGGAGGGGCAGAGCCGTTGATCAGGGCCACGAAGGTCGTTGGATTCACACGCCTATCATGAATCGGGGTTTTGTGAGTCGAAGCTCCAAATTATTGCAATAGGAATCGCGATATCTCGATACGCGATATCTCGACAGTCAAAGGGTAGTGTGCGTGGGCCACAGTGGAGTCAGCGAGTGGAGGACAGGTGGCACACCATATCAGATTTCAGGGAAAGAAAGATCCTGAAACATTGGACATCAGGATTCGTGATCCCGCGAACCCCGAATTCTCGATAGAAGTGACGGGAAGTGTAAAAGTCAACTCGCACGTGCGCGTCAGAATTTTGGTGCATTGGGTATCGGGAGTCGGTAAGATGAGTTGCGTGGTATCGTGAGTACTGAAATCGCGATAGGGAAATTTTCAATAGAGGAAAGAGAAAAGTCAGCTTTGACTGGCCATCGGGTCTCGGAGATTCGAGAGCCCAGTGATCGACCATTAGACTTGCGAAGTCGCAAGTTTCGATTCCCTGATAAGTAAAGAGAGGGGGATCGCACGAAGAGATCTGTGGGAGAAGATTTCCCAATAGGGAAATAGAAGGACCAGTTAGTGTTCTTCAGGCCGAGGAAAGAGAAGATCCTGTGAGCGGGCGTGCCTGCGGGGGAAGCTGCGTCAGAGTGGTATCAGAGCACAAAAAGATTCTTTTCTTTCTGTAGAAGAGGAGAAGAAAATTCACCATGCCTCCAAGGAGAAAAAGAAAATCACCCGATCCAAAGGATAGGGAGGTGCGGAGAAGAGGCAGGCAGGTAACAAATCTAGAAATGGAGAGACAGATGCGTGATCTCCGAGAAAGACTCGAAGATATGGAGACAGCGCAAAGATGCACAGCTAGTGCAAGGGATCTTAGTGATTTCGAAAGTGAGGTTGAGGCTGAACATGAGAGAAGTTGTAGCCGAAGATGCATCAAATGAGCGTTTGATCAAAGATATTGCTAGGATGGGTGCAAAAGAGAAAATGGACATTCGAGTTTATGAGGGAAATCTGGATGCAGAGGAGCTTCTAGATTAGATTAGAGCTCTGGATACATACTTCGACTATGAAGAGGTCGAAGAGGACAAGAAAGTCAAGCATGTTGTCACACACTTGAAGGGACATGCAACATTGTGGTGGGATGAACTACAAGCTGACAGACACTGCAAAGGCAAGCAGAAGATCAAGAGCTGGGACAGGATGATCGCGAAGATGAAAGAGAAATTCATCCCCAGGGATTATCAAATTACTCTGTTCAGAAGGATGCAGAACCTGATACAGAAGCTGATGACAGTGAAAGAATACACGGAGGAATTCTATCGACTGAACATCAGGGTAGGTCATCGAGAGAGCGATGATGAAAAGGTTGCCAGGTATATGATTGGCCTGAGATACAATATCCAGGATGAGATGATCATGGTAACTATCCGAACGGTGGAAGATGCTTATCAGATGGCTTTGAAAGCTGAGGAGAAGCTGAGCCGTAAGCAAGGTCAGAGGGGCCGAGGTAGAAGCCATCCCAGAGGCAAAGCAGTTGCCCAGGACAAATATCAAAAGCCCAAGGAGGAATGGAAGAAACCTCAGACTCGTACAGAGAGGGGTGGAAGTTCACAGTGAGGGAAGCAATATGCAGAACCGAGAGGACAACATAATGAGCAGAGCGGAGGATACGCTGATAATAATATGTTTCCTCGTACTAGAGGTAGAGGAAGAGGAAGAGGTGGAGTAATCACATGTTTCACATGTGGAAAGAATGGGCACAGGTCTTACGAGTGTCCAGAAAAAAAGAAGGACATTGGAGAAGCTCACATCACCGAGGCGCAGAGGCGGGATGTTGAGGCCGAAGACACAGAAGGAGAAAGATCGCTCATGATGCGTAAAGTTCTCTTAACACCTGAGAAAGAGGTGGAAAGTTTAGTCCAAAGGACCAGACTCTTTAGGACTGCTTGCAAGACCAAGGACAGGGTGTGCAAGGTCATTGTAGACAGTGGTAGCACAGATAATATCATATCGACGAAGATGGTAGAGAAGCTGGAGCTGGAGATGACTGATCATCCAAGCCCATACAGAGTTTCATGGCTACAGAAAGGACACCACATAACTGTTACTAAACAATGCTTGGTTGAATTCAAAATAGGTGGATATAATGATAATATCTTATGTGATGTCATTCTTATGGATGTTTGTCATCTATTGCTGGGTAGACCATGGAAATATGACAGAAATGTGATTCATGATGGGAGAATGAACACATATACCCTGGAGAAGAGTGGGAGAACCCATATGTTGCTTCCGATAAAGGATAAGGAGGTGAAGCCGGAAGTAAACAACACTGTACTTCTCATGAGTGGGAAGGAACTTCTTAATGAGGTTAAGAAGAAGGAAGATCCACAATTCTTCGTGGTCAGGAAACCAAGGATTGTTCTGACTAGCACAAGAGTGGATGATTTGCTAGAAGAAGTTCAGGAACTGCTGGAAGAGTTCGCTAACATTATAGTGGACGAACTACCTCGTTCGTTGCCACTGGTTAGGAGTGTGAGTCATAATATTGATCTCATACCAGGAGCTAGTTTTCCAAATAGAGTCATGTACAGATTGACGCCGCAAGAAAATGAAGAGGTTAAGAAGTAGGTCCAGGAGTTGTTGGACAAAGGGTTAGTCAGGGAAAGCTTGAGTCCGTGTGTTGTTCCAATGGTACTCAATCCAAAAAAAGATGGAGGTTTGAGAATGTGTACCGACTCAAGGGCGATCAACAAAATAACCATCAGATACCGGTTTCCATTGCCAAGAATGGATGATTTAATGGATTGCTTAAGCAGATCAAAAGGCTTTTCAAAGATTGATTTGAAAAGCGGATATCACCAGATTTGCATGAGAGAAGGTGATGAATGGAAGACAGTATTGAAGACAAACGAGGGTTTGTATGAATGGCTTGTTATGCCATTTGGCTTGACAAATGCACCGAGTACCTTTATGAGGTTAATGAATGAAATCTTGAGGGAATTCATCAGGAAGTTTGTCATTATGTATCTAGATGACATATTGATTTTTAGCAAGACAAGGGCAGAACATCTGAAGCATTTAGCTACAGTGATGAAGAAGCTACAACAGGAGAAGTTGTTGATAAACATGAAGAAATCCTCATTCATGAAGACAGAACTCATCTACTTGGCATTTGTTATTTCGGCAAATGAGTTGAAGATGGATCCAGATAAGGTGGAAGTGATCAAGAATTGGCCATCACCAAGAAATGTATTCGAGGTGAGAATTCTTCATGGACTGGCTAGTTTCTACCGAAAGTTCATCAGGAATTTCAGTGGGATTAGCACAGCAATGATGGATACAGTAAAGAAAAGACATAAATCTTTTCATTGGACAACAGAGGCTGAAAAGAGTTTCAATTTGTTGAAACGAAAGATCATGGAACAACCGGTTTTGGTGTTGCCGGATTTCCAGAAAACATTTCAGGTGAAATGTGATGCAAGCGGGTTTGCCATAGGAGCAGTCTTGAGTCAAGAGGACAGATCGATTGCATATTTCAGTGAAAATCTGAATGAGGCAAAGGTGAAATACTCCACATACGACAAGGAATTTTATGCCATCATCTAGGCACTGAAGAAATGGAGGCATTACTTGATTCCGAATAAATTTGTATTGTACAGTGATAACCACGCATTACAATTTGTGACTCAACAGGAGAAGTTGAATCAGAGACATGTAAAATGGGTAGAGTATATGCAAAATTTTACTTTTGTAATAAACCATATTTCGGGTACTGCTAACAAAGTAGTTGATGCTTTGAGCAGGAAGTGTTTGCTGTTGCAGGAATTCAAAGTCAGGACGTTAGTCTTTGATGATCTCAGGGACATGTATGCAGATGATCAAGATTTCAAAGAAGCGTATGAAGTAGCTGAGAACCTAGTTCTCAGGGATAGAAGCCCTTGGACAGACTATATGATCCAAGAAGGATTATTGTTCAGAGGCAATCAGTTGTGTATTCCAAATTGCTCCATGAGGGAGAACCTGTTGAAAGAGAAACACAGTGGAGGATTAGCAGGACATTTTGGCCATGACAAGATGTTTGTGAAGTTGAATGAGTCATATTTTTGGCCAGGAATGCGTGAAGATGTCAAGAGATCCATTGACAGATGTCGAATTTTCCAACATTCAAAGGGGAGGAAGCAGAATGCGGGTTTTTATCAGCCATTGCCCATACCAGAAAGGTCGTGGGAGGCGGTTAGCATGGATTTTGTATTGGGATTGCCAAAGACACAAAGAGGTGTTGATTCAATATTTGTGGTAGTTGATAGGTTTTCCAAGATGGCACATTTTATCCCATGCCAGGAAACCAGTGATGCGACTCACATCGCAAATCTGTTTTTCAAAGAGGTCGTTCGACTTCACGGCTTACCCAGAAATATAGTTTCGGACATAGATACAAAGTTCGAGGGACATTTCTGGAGGACACTATGGAAAAAGATGGGAATTAACTTGATGTTTAGTTCTGCCTATCATCCTCAGACGGATGGGCAAATAGAAGTGGTCAACAGAAGTCTGGGAGACTTGTTCAGGAGCTTGGTGACAGAACACCATAGCCAATGGGACAGTATATTGCCACAGACGGAGTTCGCATATAATGACTCAGTGAACAGGAGCACAGGCAAGAGTCCATTCCAGATTGTATATGGCATGCAGCCGAGAGGGATTTCTGAACTGTGGGATTCAGAATAGACTGCGACTAGAAGCACAAGTGCCGAAGAATTCGCAGAGACGATAAAAGAACTTCACAGCCAGGTGAAGGAGCAACTGCTGAAATCAAGCCAGGAATATAAGCACAGAGCCAATCAGCATAGAAGACAACTTCAGTTTGAAGTTGGTGATCTTGTTCTAGCACACTTGAGGAAAGAAAGGTTCCCGAGAAGAACATACAATAAATTGAAAATGAAGAAAATCGGGCCATGTAAGGTCTTGAAGAAATTTGGGGAAAATGCTTATGAGATCGAGTTACCGAATGGGATCGGAATATCTCCTATATTCAATGTCACAGATTTGTACCCATACAGGGCTGGAGAAGTAAAGACTGGAGCTGAGCAGCCAGTGATCCAGTGGATGAAACAATTTCCAGTTGGAGAGAAGCCGCAGATGGAATGCATACTGGACAAGAGAGTGGGTAAGAAGACCAGGAGGAAGGAATACTTTGAGTATCTCGTCAAATGGAAGAACCACCTAGTTGAAGATGGTATCTTGTCTTCTTCTTGTCCAAGGACAGTGCCTATGGCAATATATGATGCATCGGTGGAGATGTGAAATGGTATTTTCCAATTTGGTCCCCTCAACATCAGTGCTATTGAGATCAACTTCTTGAGTCCTACAAATGCCACATCACACTTGCCAAACCACTGAAACTCTACATTACCAGTCAAAGCATGTAAAGGTGCAGTGGTTCTTGCAAAAATTTCCATAAATCTACGATAGTATCCTGAAGCGCCAAGGAAACTACACACCTCAGTTTGTGTGTGTGGTGTAGGTAGATTAAGGATTACCTCTATTTTTGCTGGATCTACTCTAATTCCATCTATAGAAATATAATTCCCTAGTACCACACCTTATGTCATCATCATGTGACATTTTTCATGGCTTAAACATAACCTGGTTGCAATGTACCATTCTAGTACCTTCTTCAAATTATTCAGTGCTTGATTGAAGTCATCGCCACAAGGAGTGAAATCATCCATGTAGACTTCAAGTCCTTCACTGATCATATCGCTAAATATGCTCAGAATGGCCCTTTGAAAAGTGGTTGGAGCATTACAAAGTCCAAAGGGAAATACTATGTATGGAAAAGTGCCCTAGGGGCATGTGAATGTAGTTTTATCTTGATCTTCTGGGGCAATCTGAATCTGATTGTACCCACTAAAACCATCTAGGAAAAAAATAATTTCTTCCCTACCAAAGTATCAAGGACTTGATCGATGAAAGGCAAAGGGAAGTGGTCTTTTTGAGTGGCTTTGTTAAGTTCCCTGTAGTCAACACAGATTCTCTATTTCCCATTTTTCTTTGGGACTATCACTAATGGGGAAACCCACCGACTATTTGAGATAGGGTATATAAAATCTAGATCCAACATCTTTTGTAATTCTTCCTTAACAATATCCCTGAGATGGGGATTCAGTCTTCTTTGTGGTTGTCGGATAGGTCGATCGTATTTTTCAATATAAATGTGGTGTGTGAAAAGCTGCAAATCAATACCTTTCATATCAAAATACTCCCATGCAAAATATTGTTGGTATTTGGAGAGGACTTGAATTAGCTTTTGTTGTTGTTGTTCATATAAATTGGCATTGATGTTCAAAGACCTCCCTAGTGCAATATCGATAGATTTGCTACTATGAACAGCTGTAGTTGGAATTTGTTGTTCCTTTAAATCTTCTAGCAGGTCTCCCTATGCGTCACAGTCTAGAACAACTTGGAGCATCTGGCTGGTTGGGTTGCTCGTGATGGCTGGGCTATTAATAAATCCACTGATTACGTCATCCTCTAGCTGGTTTTTAAGTTTGAGGGCTTATTCCAGCGTAAGAGGGCCTCGTAAATCCTTTTTTGGGTATCGTGGTGGTGGCCATTGTGGATATACGAAAGTTGGGTTTCGTTTGGCAGGAGAATATAAGATGAGATTCTTTGTGATACCCCCTCTAGCGATTTTCATATTACCCGTTCGACATCCTATGTATGCATTTGTTGTTGCGAGCCATGGCCTACCTAGTGTCAAAGGATGCCCTTCAAGTCCACTTCTTGGGTTGATGATGAGGAAGTCTGTCGGATATTCCCAAGAGTCGACGGAGATGGCTATATCATGTAATGTGCCAACTGTTCGAACCATCGATCGATCTGCCAACTGCAACATAATTGCGGTGGGTTCAAAGGAATCAAAACCTAGGGTATTGCAGGTTTCCATAGTCAGGATGTTGATGGCTGCTCCCAAATCAACTAGCATATTTGGAAAAGAACAACCTTGGATCTGAACTGTTACTATGGGATTCCCTAGATCTGCATATTTGATTAGTTCTTGTATACCTAAAATTAGATCATACAAGGCTCCTACCACGTGAATTGTTGATGATGGATCTTTAATTTTTCTAACGAGCTTTCTCCCACATAGCTCCTTGATCATCTTTGCATAAATTGGGATGTCTTGGAGAGCTTGCAAGAGTGGAATCTTGATGTATAAATTCTTGAGTTCCCCTACAATGTCAAAGTTGGGATATATGGCCAGTTTTTCTATCATCAATCTTTCGGGGAACGGAGGGGAGGGAGTTGCATCCTTATCAGTATCTTGTGATTCGACTGTGTTTCCCCCCTGCTCAATTTCTTTTGTTATTACCACAGTCAAGGGTTTTATTGCTGGTTGTTTTTCATTCTCCTGCTATTGAGAAACGTTATTTTCTTCAAGAGAGATTATGCGCCCCGATCTCAACCGTAGTTCGTTGCACCCTACCGAGTTGGTTTCTCCTTCCCCATTCTCCATAATCTAGACGAGTTGAGCCAGTCTGTTATTTGGATTTGTGTGAAGTTGGATTGGTAATTGAGGGCGCAATTTTTATTGCGGGTTCTGGGGAAGTTGAAGTGGTGCTTGCAACGTGGGATGAGTTTGAGGGGCCATCCCCATGGGTTGGTTGTTTATCCCCATGGGGCACTGCCAATTCTGATTCCAAATTGGGTTTTGGGCAGTCGTGTTGGGACACTGTGAAGGGTAGATGTTTTATTTGAATTTTTCCAAGATGAGGTGGGATATTGTGAGTTAGGCCAGGTGGAATTTGCAGTTGGCTGATTCTGCCGGGCAGGATTTGTAATGGGATAGTTTTGCCAAGTGGGATTTGCAGGTTGGTATTGCTGGGGCTGCTAGTTCTGATTAGTAAACGGTTGGCCCTGACATGTGTTACCAGGATCTTGATGCTGATTATATTGTCCCGAGAAGAAAGAGGAAGGGTCTTGTAGTGTATTTGGAGGCCAGGTCTACCACTGACGATGCTCAACCATTAGATATAATGGTTTTGTTTCCTCTTCTGGTTCTCTGAATATGACTTTCAGTCCAGGGAGTGATGGGCATTGCTCCATGTCATGATCCTTAGAACAGATGGCGCAGACCCAAACCACATCCAAAGGGAAATACCTTGGACCATGTTTTCTTCTGCATCTATGGAAAAATATCGCCAAAGTCTGTTCCGCTTCTAATTTTTTCTGTTTGGCCTGCAATACATCCAATTGTGTAGTCAGAGTGCTCAGAATATCTGTTTTAAAATATTCTAAGAGATTACCAACTTCATCTCGTGTGACACCCCCTCTTTTACTATTGTTACTTCTGGTAAGGGAAGTCTACATTCATGATCTAGTCTGCGTGCTTCCTCGTGAGCACCTGATACACAATTGAATAATGTTATCATAAGTTTCTTGATAAATGTCGCCCTTTCCCATTAGATTCAATGTTTCTACCCATTCATCTTTCATACCCTTAATCAAAGTTTCTTTAAGTACTTCACCTGGTAATGAGCGATAGGGTGATCTTTGTAAATTATATTGAAATCTCTTGGCATATTCTTCTAAGGATTCATTTTATTTTTCAATCATTTGAAATATTTCATCTTTTAAGTCCCTGGTTCTACAATAATCCTGATATTTTGTCAATAAGGCATGTTTCATCTTATCCCATGAGTTTATAGTTCTGCCCCCTAATCCCATAAACTAGCATAGAGCTACTCCTTTCAAAGTGGAGGGGAATAATTTTAATTTTGGGGGTTCAGAGGTGTAATAATATCCTCTACATAGGACATCAAATTCAAATAAGAATGTGTCCAGGTCTTCTAAGATTAATCCATGAAAGGTTGGCAGGTTTTGTAGGGGAATTTCCTTCATGGGAGCATTGGCAATTGGATCAACTATTGGATATTCCAATGTGGAAGTCTGGGGATGTTGTTGATTTTGTTGTGCCATTTGATCGAAAATATGCCAGAAATCTTTAGGGATTTCTTAATCCAGATATTTTATTCGAATTGGTTGGTTATTTGATCCTTTACGGGATTTGATTGCACTCCCTCTATCTGGGATTTTGGGTATGCTTTCTTCCTTCACAGGAGATTCAGGATCAGGTGGTGGGTTTGTCTTAGCTACACCGTTGGTTTCTCTTTCTCCTTCCTCCAGATTACATGAGTTTCCCTCTTCTAAAGGGTTGAGGGGTGGAATATATGTGCTCTAAAATATTTGCTCAGTCCCTTCCATTTTTCTATGAATCTCAGTGTGGGATGCAGTTGGTGAAACTGCTACCCGAGGGATTCAGGTACATCCTTTTCTAGGTCCAACCGAAGCTTGAGATTCTTCTTTTCGGATGATTTCGTCTATGAAAGTGCTTCTTCTAGGGAGCACCGAGCCCTAGGATTTGGTAATTTTTGGTGGGGGTTTTGGTTTTTCAAGATCTTTCTTCTTAGTCATACACACTTCACACAAAAAAAAGAAAATCAAGAAAGAAAAACACCTATGCAACTTCTTAATGCGTCAGCTGGAGGTAGGCGTTGGCATAAGCATCTTACTTATTGCATTCATAGGTTCTTACCTTCTGTCTTCAATACCTCATCCTCCAAAGGCAAAATCTATGCTACCTTTGACATTCTCCCCAGCAACGGCACCAAAATGTTGGGGTCTAAAGATGTCTAAAAACAACCTTAGTTTAACATTAATTTATCAACCCGAGGATTCGTCTTTTATCTCAAGAATATCATCAAAGTCTATGTAGATAGCTCGTAGAGGCTAAAATCGTGTAGTTAAATAAAATTTGAGTTTATCAACAATCAAGTTCCTCAAACATTCACTAAAGATTCTAGGAATTGAAATCTAATGCTGTGAAATGGAAAGGAACTAATTAATCTATTGAATTCATTTTAACTAAAAGCAGTAATTGAATCTAAATAAAGACTTGCAGAATTGACTATTACTATGAATCAAATTATTGGAAAGAAAAGGCGAATTACTCTACTATGGAAGGAAACAGCGAATCTAATCTAATTGAAAGAGACATCAATTGTACTTCTATTGAAAGGAAAAACAACTATATCTTAACAGGAAGGAACAACAAATGTAAACTAATTGAAAGGAACAACAATTGTGAATCTAAGTAAAACAAGAACAAGAACAAGAACCATCTCAAGATGAAAACGTAGAAGCAATTTTGTTTGAAGAGTTGACTCCCACGATATCGTGTAATGAATTGGCTGGAATTAGCACTACTCAAACCCTCAAGATTGAAGGATACATCAAATGTTAAAAAGGTAATAGTCCTAATTGATTCTGGCGATACTCATAATTTCATTCACTATAAATTAGCCAAAGCTCTCAATTGCTTTGTATATCCAGTGCCAGAGTTTCAAGTAATGATTGCAGATGGAGGAACTATCAATTGCTCAGGAAAATGAAAGAATATCAATCTTACTATAGGGGAATTTGTAATGAATATTCCAATGATTTCTGTACCCGTGGGTGGTGTTGATGTTGTACTAGGAATCCAATGGCTACAATCATTAGGAACAATGGCTTTTAATTTTCAAGAAGTTTTCATGAAATTTTCATTGGAAGGAAAAGAAATTGAGTTAAGAGGTATCACAGGGAAACCCGGTAAGGTGATAAGATCTAATGGCATGACAAAATTATTAGGTTTTTCTAAGGTTAGCATGACAAAATTCTCTGAAGTTCAAAAATTCTCTGAGGTTAGATGACAAAATTATTAGGTTTTTCTGAGGTTTGTCATGATAAAATTCTGAGGTTTTTTTATGCTATATTGATATTTGGTTCTTAACAGAACACTTGAGCATATTGAATATATACAGGTGACTGAGGTAAAGAAAGGATTTATAATCCTAATTTCAGAGGGAAGGTGAATAAAAGAGGGTTGGAAATCAAGGGAGGATAAATTCTTTCCATGATTCTTTCTAAGGTATGTTATTTACAGGTCATCTCACCATTTTCATAATAACTTTTTTTCTATAATGATTCAGACCATGAGATTGATATTCCATTAAGGAAACATATCCAAGTATGTGTGGTAAAACATTTATCTTCTAGGTTATTGTATTTTTGGATATACACTCCGTGGAAAATAAGGTTTGTGGCTAGTCCTGAAACTAGTCTAAAACAGGTATTTCGGGTAAAAACATCATAACTTATTCATAACAGATCCAAATTAAGTGAGACAAATTTTGTTGGTTATATTACATTCTTTAGTATGTTTTTTAATGGTTTCATATCAATTCAAAAAGTATTCCATGCGGGTCACACTCTACAAGGTCGCTCTCTAGAATAAGCCAGAATTCAGCAAGGTATGCCATTTTTTCTATAACTCCTTTTTTGAGAGGTTCCAAGTAGTGAAACTAGGAGGAATTGCATAAAAAACAATGAATAACATTGTGTATCATTTTCAGATCTTTATTCATTACAGGTACAAAGTTATGATTATTTCAAGTTAGGGTTGTTGACTAATCCAAAACTAGTCATGGTTGAGACAAGTAGTTGATGAGTTGGCACATACATGAGGTGTATAGTTGATGATGTTGGTACATATTGATGAGTAATTTTTTATGAGTAGTGTACACATGATTTGTATATACTTGGTACATGGTTTTATGAAATTTTTTATGGTACAGGTTGATTAAAGGTTGTTTGGCACAGGTTGGTGCATGGTTGATGCACTTGTTTATGATACAAATTGATATTTGTTGAGGATTGCTGCCTCATATCAGTTGGTGCTAAGGGTGTAAGATGAGTCTTTCATTATATATCTGGTGTTGTTGTAGATTTGTACTCTATTCAGTTGTTGCTGAAAAACCCCAAGGATTGTAGTTCGTAATAAAAATAAAATTGTACATACATCTTGTGTTCTTTGTGTTCCTTTTGGTGGTGACTTGTTGATGATATATTGCTGATATATGTTGTTGATATCTGTTGAAATGTAACTGGTTATAAATGACACCAATGAGTAATGAGTTAATGGTGATTGTTAGCTAAGGTGTTTTGGGAAA
>JASDQU010243062.1:87386-110261 GCA_032191745.1 Picea mariana
TTGAATCATCTTGTACTTGAACATTTAAGTGGGGTAAAAGGAGGTTGCCCCCTCGAAGAGGCTTATTATCTGAAATTATCTCTTTTTCAAGGCGTTGAGTACCTTTCCTGAATTTTTTCTATGATATATTGATGTTTGGTTCTTAACACCATAACCCTATATATGGGAAATATACACCTAGATTACAATCTCAACCATGGAATTTTCCTTTCCAAGGAAATAAACAACCTCCTAGGGGGAAAACTCATCAAGTACATAATTTTGTTCCCCCTAATTCTGGGAAGCCATATCTAGGCCTTGTAAATTCTACCTTGGGTCAAGATTTTCGGTCTAATGATCCTTTCCAAGGTAGCGTACCCAATCAAACAACACAAGTTGGCTACGTGACTCAAAACCCTCCACCACAGAATTTGGTAGGACCCTATAACTATCTACAAACTTTTTATGGTCCTACTGGTATACCTATGGGATTAACTCCTCAAAATTACCAGTTTCCTCAAGTGAACAGACAATTGTCATTTCCTTATACTTTGGATTTACCGGATTTATCTAAGATTTTGAATGATCCTATCTTGCATTCTCCTTATTGCCTGGTCATATCTGCCAAGTTACCATCATACATTCCTAAGTTTAACAGTCGATCATGAGAAGACCCAAATAATCACGTCATGACATTTCATCTTTGGTGTTCATTTAACTCCTTGATGGATGACTCCATTAGATTACGTCTTTTCCAACTAAGTCTGATGAGTTTGGATGCCAAATGGTATATTGAATTGCCCTAAGGATTCTTCAATGATTTCAACACCTTAGCTATGGATTTCTTAACACATTACGAGTTACCGATATGATATCAGATAGGAACCAAAATTTTGATTTCATTTAAACAATCATTTTCTACTCATATTTCTGATCATATTCATGAGTGGAGGAGGAGAAAACGCTTAATCAAAGTTCCCCTTCCCGATCAGTTATTGGTTGAGTGATTTACAAAGTAAATAATCGGTCCTATATCCCATGACATTTTCATGGGTGGTGTCATCACTAAAGAGCAGGCAATTATTTGTGCTCAATACTTGGATCTAGTTTATTCAAAAATTGGCACACTATATGACTTGATCCCTGATGCTCCTCCCCCATATACAAATCCAACCCCAACACTTTCAATAACATATCATGTTTTTGATGGTGTGATTGACACTTTTCACGCTGAGAATCAGTCTAAACAAGATAGTCATTCCAGTCCCAAATCTACTTCTCCTAATGTAGAAAAATACTACTCCTCTGACTCCTCCAAGTAAAAATTCTGAGGTTAATACGGTTCAATCTACACCTACCGATAAAAATAAAAATAAAAAGAAAGGGAAGGGTAAGAATAAAGAGGATAAAAATAATAAGCAACAATCTGATAGACCCAAGACTTAGCCTGTTGATGATAAAGAAAAGACAAAAACCCATTATCCTTGTCTTCTCTGTGGTGAGGATCATTATACGAAAGATTTTTTGAGACGTGTTGAGGTTACTAAGTTCCTACAAGGGACCGAGACACCTCCTACACCCATCGTTTTGTCACAATATTTTCCTTCTCAACATCATGCCCAATTGGTTATTCAAGACCAACCTTCTCCCTCTACCACATCTTATGTATTGATGTGTACTAGTGACTCCAGAAAGAACGAAATTGTAGTTACTACTCGAGCCAAAGATTATTCTCCTTAAAAATAGAAATTTGATGATTCACCACCTCCATTGGTTCAACCTCCTCCATCGACTTCACCTCACAATGGTCCTCTTCATATTGAATGACCAAGTATAGATACAGTTCTTCATCCTCCTCCTAAGGGTGTTGTTCGTAAGTCATCATTTAACCCCCACGCATGTGCCGCTCAAAACTACAGTATTGTAGAAGATCTTGCACATGCACCTTTTGCAATTTCAGCTCAAGAAGTCCTTTAAAGTTGTCCTATGCAAAGTAAGGCAATGTTAAAGGCTATTGGTTGAATTGATCCTACAGATTCAAACTTGATAATATTTGACTTGGAAGATCACATTCCAAGACTCCCTCATGAATTAGTGTTTCAAATACAAGTCATTGTGGAAAATAAGAAAATTTTTTGAACCGTTGTTGATGAAGGAGATTCGACTTGCGTCATGTCCGTTACTTTTTGGACAGCCATTGGATCTCCTACATTTACCGAGCACACAATAATATAAAATATTTTAATGGTATAATACTTAAACCGTATGGTGTTCTTCCTTTGTTAGATATTACGTTAGAAGGAAAGGAAGTTACTATTGAGGTTGGGGTATTTGATGCACCTCTCAATTACAACCTTATACTTGGTCGTAATTGGATTGATTTTATGCGTGCGGTTGTTTCTACTCTTTTCTATGTGATACGTTTCCCTCACCAAGGAAAATTTGTTACCATAGACCAGCTTGTATTCTTTAGTTCTAATTCATGCACTAGTAACATTCCTTTCATTGCAAAAACACCTCTTGGTTATGTGAATGTCAGTGTGGGTATTTTAGAGGATTCATCATTAATGGGTACCTTTCCCATTCCACCACTTGATGTTCCTCCTCATTTTGTCACTTTGATTAACATGATATTGACCATTATTTGTGAAATCCTTAAGTCTTATGACCCTTGGATAGTACCTAGCTCTAACGATTGTCTTCGTTATGGCACTTGGATGCCTTCAAGTCCGGTAGAATTATCTTATCAAGCTATTCAATCGACACTTCCTTCTCCTCGTTCTGTCTTAGATATGTATCCTGATCTATTTCATGTGGTATTTCACACCTATGATATGATCATGACAGTTATGTCCATGGAAGTTACCCCATGGAACGATGGCCATCATAGTTCTATCCTCTTCCTGGAACTCGAGACTATAGAGAGCTACCAACGAATTTTGAATCTGTCCACTGTTGTTAATATTCCCCCTATTTTTGAACCAACACACAATGTTTTGTACGAAGGGAACTTGGGAAATATTTCACCCACCACTCCTCTATATATTTCAATTAAACCTAGAATCATGGAAAATGTTCATATCGATGCCTCATGTTATCCTGATGAGATTCAAATTTACAAGGCTCTTTTACAAGAATTTCGTGACATTTTTGAATGGAGTTACGAAGATATGTCTAGAATTGATCCATATATTGTTGTACAGAAAATTCAGACTTACCCGGATGCTAATATTGTTCGATAGAGACTTCGCCCAGTTCATCCACATAAATTTGTTGTTATTAAACTCGAAGTTGAAAAACTTCTTAAGGCCATTTTTATCTATCTTGTAGTGTTGACTGATTGGGTGTCCAATATTGTTCCGGTTACAAAGAAGCAAGGAACGATCTGTGTTTATGTTTATAATAGGGATATCAACAAGGATTTTCCCAAAGATAATTATCCAACCCCTTTCATTGACCAGATAGTTGACGATTATGTCGGGAGTGAAATATTATTTTTGATGGATGGTTTCTCCGACTATAATCAAATCAATATTTTACCTGCAGATCAACATAAGACTGCTTTTCGTTTCCCTTGGGGAACCTCCACATACTGGAAACTCCATTTTGGTCTCAAGAATGCTTGTGCGACTTTTCAATGCACTATGTCTTATGCTTTTCATGATATTAATCACATTGTACAGCCTTACCTAGATGATTTACCAACACATTCCCTGTGTCGCCAAGATCACCCGACACACTTATGATCCATTTTCCTACACTATCAATATTATCAGATACGATTAAATCCACATAAATGTGTTTTTTGTTTGGAGTCTAGACGACTTCTTGGTTTTATCATTTCTACACAAGGGACTAAGGTGGATCCTTTGAAGGTTGAAGCTATTCTGAATTTTCCTCCTCCTTATACATTATGCCAACTCCAAAGTTTGCAAGGGAAGGAAAACATTTTATGTCGATTCATCCCCAATTATGCTAAACTAATGAAAGGTTTCACTCGACTTCTTAATAAGGGTCACGATTTTGTATGGTATGACACTGCCAACAAAGCCTTTGAAGATTTGAAACTTGCATTAACCCGTACACCACTCTTATTTCCCCCCGATTATAGTTGAGATTATTTCTTATACTTAGTTGCTTCAGACTCTACCATAGCTATGGTTCTATTCCATTATGATGATCCACATGATGAACATGTTATCTAATGTTTGAGTCAAAGTCTCACAACCACTGAAACCAAATACATGCATGTGGAGAAACTCACCTTGGAAGTTGTTCAAGTTGTGCAACATTTTCGTCATTATATCTTATTGCAAAAAACCACCATAATTTCCAATTGAAACCTTATGCAACACATCCTTACCCGACAATTGATGGGGGGGAAATAATCCAAATGGATAGTGATTCTCCAAGAGTTTGATTTGGAGTTTGAGCGAGCAAATTCAAATAAATATTTGGTTTTTGTCAAGTTGATATGTGACCTTCCCTCCACTGAGACATGAACTGTGGCAGAGGATTCCTTTCCTAATAAGTCTCTCTTTTTTATCAGTTCAGATGACATATAGTATGGAGAAATTATCATTTATCTCCAAACCCAACTTTTTTTCTTGATCTTTCTCGTGTAGATCATCGTCGTGTTTGGTATCAAGCCCTTCAATACATCATCCTCAGTGATACCCTTTATGGTCATTGTATTAATTCTGTATTTGGACGATGTCTAACCTATGATGAAGATGAGAAAGATTTAAATGAATTTCATTCTAGAGCATGTGGTAGTCGTATGTCTGTGTATGCCACTTCCCAAAATATCTTACGAGTTGATTACTACTGGCCTTCATTGTTTAAGGATTGCATTACTTTCATTCAGAAATGCCACACTTGTCAAATGTATAACAATAAGATTCGATCACATCCTGCTCCTCTTTACCCTCTAGTTTTCGTTGGTCCATTTGCTAAATGGGGCATTGAATTCATGACATGTAACCCTCACTCGCTCAGGGGGAATGGATACATTATTGTAGCCGTGGATTATTATACTAAATGGGCGGAGGCGATGCCTACATTTGATAATACCGGGAAAGTTGTAGTGTTGTTCATATTCAATCATATCATTACTAGGGATGGTGTCCCTCAATCCATCGTCACTAACCATGGTAGTCATTTTCACAATTTCATGATGTCTCAACTTACCGAGAAGTTGGTTCTTCGACATGAAAACTCAACTCGTTACTATCCACATGCCAATGGCCATCAATCAACAAATTTCTCACTACTATTCTTCGATGGATGGTAGGAATTCACAAGTCAAGATGGCACATGATGATCTTCTCGAGATTATGGGCTTATCGGGCATCCATTAAATCTACCACGAGGTTCACTCCTTTCCATTTAGTATATGGTATCGAATCTATTATGTCGATTGAATGTGAAATCCCATATTTGAAACTAGTTGTCAAACTTCTCCCTAACACCTCAGCCAAAGAGGAACATCTCTTGTATTTGATGCAATTAGATGAGACTCATTGTGTTGTTTCTTTAGTCATAAAAAGTCATAAGAAACGTGTTGAATCTCAATACGACAAGCATGTCAAACCACATGTTTTTTTTTAGGGTGATTTAGTTCTCCTTTAAGAACATGATCGTGAATTATTAGGAGTTAGTAAATTTGAGCCCATGTAGTGTGGCTCATATATCATCAAATGAGTGTTGGAGAAAGGGGCTTATTAGCTGGTATATTATGATGCAGTTCCTTTGGGTGAACCCAGAAATGAGATTTACTTGAAGAAGTACTATGCTTAAAAAAAATTGCATGAGTGCTTTGTATTTTTAGTGTATCATCATCTAGTGTGTTCTTTTTTAGTTTCTTGTTCCACCTTCAAGTTGCTTACCTTATATTGTTCTTGGTTTCCAGATGTCGATGTCTTTGCTACCCTATGTTGGCTTTGCTGATGGTGCTAGTCGTAGTACTCAAAACCTACCATCTCCTACATGGGAAATCTATGAACCTACAGATGAGTTGATCAATGTTGGCATAGGGGTAGACCCAGGGTTGAACGCTACAACAATGCACCAACAAAACCCTAAATACCGTCCCTTTCAGAAACACCTGGGAAGCAAATGAAGTCTCACCCGAGGTAGAGGCAGGGGTGGTTGCAGCACTCAGATTTATGCAACCTTAGCTGGGACACATATCTTTGATTATAACACCTTAATAGAGCACTTAGTAATTAAAGTTCATTAATATTCAACCTTAGTTCACAGCGTAGCTAAAACCTAACAAAAGATCCACGTAGCATTCACACAGATCCAATAGATTCAAGCACTAAGCATACCAACAGAGATTAGATCTAGCATTAGTTCACATTATTCAACACTAAGCTATCATATCGGATTCATTTATCATATAACAACACACTAACAATTGAATCACATAAACAAGAGAGCAATCATAAAGCACAAAGAATTCACAACACATGACATACGTGGTTCACCCCCTCCCTGGGACTACGTCCACCAACTCTTCATCTTCTTTATTATCTTCTTTCAATATTATTACATGCAAAAAGCCTCCAAATCAACTCCGTAGAAGACAGGAGATATGTGCACCTCGCCAGATCCTCCTTCCCCGAGTAGATCTAGGCACAGAGCCTTACAAAGTCTTTTACAGTCGCTTGCACTTATCCTTGCGAGTCTCACACAGTGTGCACAAAGCCAAATCACACAGATCTACTTTTTCACTTAGCAACAATGGCTCACATTGACTATTCACTACTTCTTACATCGCCTAGAATTCTATTTATTCATTACAAAATAGACCTAAGCATGGGTAAACCTAAGGGTCGACATCCCCATACCCATTACATAAGCCTAAAATCCAAAAATCCCTAAAACAGGGTCGAGATCCCGTGACCTCCGCTTCAACTTGCGCTTTGCCTTCGACAGCCTGTCGAAGTCCCAAAATGTGTTAGAAAAATAGGACCATGGAGCAATAAAATAAAACAAATGTGGAAACAAAAAAAAACACAAAAGATACACAATACAAGAGAGACACAGATTTACATGGTTAAGCCAGTGTGGGCTACCTCAACCAGAGAAATTGTCAAGTCCTTCCTTTATTATTATCCAGCAAATGAAGGGATACAACCTATAGCAAAACCCACTGTAACTTCCTCTTCTTTCTCTCACAGTCTCCTGTCTCAGAATAAAATATTCGCCACCATCCATAGCCGCAATACATTTCCCTCATAAAAGAGGGTTGCCTTCTAGGGAAAAAAAAACCCTAACATAATCTCTATCGTTAGATTTGTGACCTTATAATCAATGGTCCAGATTTACAATGAAATTACGATATACATTTACAAGGCAATTTTTCCTTCGGGGGCCCGCTTGCCCCCAGACCCCCCAGTCGAGGGGATATCCCCCCCGGACCCCACAGAGGGGGTACCCCCCCTCTGCACTCCCCCACATGGAAGAGTGTACATACTTCTGGGGTGTAAATACTTCATGGGGTATAAATACGGCTAAAAGTAAAAGACCTCTGAATCAGGAAGATAATCAGGCTCCACAACCAAAAAAATGGTCAAAAATGACCAAGGGTCCTCAAAACTTGGTGAAGGACCAACATGCCCCCAACACTCACTTATGACTTGTCTCGAGTCACTCTGATCTAGGTAAATCTACGTTAAATGCCTCGAGCTTCTCTTGGGTGACTTCGACCTATTGTTGTGCCATGACCTCCTGCTCAGTGAATTCTTAGATTATTGCTTCGTTGACAGGTCCCTCTTCTTCAAACTTCGCTTGAAGAGCATCCTTCTCCTATTGCGCAATCTTTTGTTGCTATATAACTTCCCCCTCTGCTTGTTCAGGGTCACTGTGGCCTGGTATTTCTCATCTTGTGCTCGTTGAAGGAAGGCTTCAATCACATCATCCAGTCTGTGGAGTTCATCACGCTCATCTCCCAACTCTAGTTCTTCCGAGGGCGGGGGCATAATGGACACTACGCGACTCGAATAAAGGGATTGTTGTACACCTCTTAGTTCTGCTTCAATTCTATCGTACAAGGATTCTTGTTTTTCTTTGTTTCTTTCCAAAATATCTCCTGAGGCATCTCCTACAGTTGAAATAATGAAGTCGAAGTCATCGATCGCGAGTACATTCTTCATCTTTTGGTTTATTGGATTTGGACTTCTTCCACGATGAAGGTTTCATGGGAGAGACCTTCCTTTTCTTAGATGGATCAGTGTCATCAGGGAGGTTCTGTGGTGGTGTTACTTTTCCTTGCTTATATTCTTCTTTTTCTTTTTCCTCTCTGTTCACTTCATCATCACCTCCTCCACTAGGTGACTCGGATGCAATCTCTTCTAATGTGTTGTGTGCTTCCTATACATCTTTCCTCTTTTTCTTCCTTCTGTTTCTTGGGGCATCATACTCTTCGTGAGTAACCACCGAGTTTCTAATGAGGTATAGGTCATACATATCTGTGGGGTCAGTAGGGATAAGGGTTTTTGCAGCCCGGTATTTAATGATTTCTTCCAATTCCTCTGTAGTGAGCTTGTAGTAGTACTGAAGTTCTTCTTTTCTTTCATCAGTACGCGCAGTAATATAAATAAAATTCCTATCTACGTGGAACTTTATAAGAGGCCTGAACTTATCTAAAGTGCTCGACATCATACGAGGGAAGGACTCAATAGCCCTCCTAAGCTGCAAGTATTAGGTATGAAATGCTACGTTTGACTACCACTACATTCCCATATCACTTGAATAACATAACATCGTGAAATTCACAATGAGCAGCTCGAATTGCTCGATCTCAGAGAAGGTCGAACCTCCTGACATCTCCTAAGCAGTAAACGTGATGAAGATCAGGATCCAGTTGAAGTGAAACTCGTAGCCCTGATTCTAAGCTTCGTGGAAATCCAGTTCGAGCTGGTTAACTAGGCACTTTGTCCAATTCATCTGTAGGCCTTCCACGCATTTCCCAGCGAGGTCAACGACAAACCTTGTAATCTGCATGGGTCTGTTCTTTCTTAGTATCTTTCCTGCAATTAATTGGCATGCTAGGTGCACTGCACCATTCTATATGGAGGCTACCTTGTAGCCTCACGTCCCCTTCTCAACATCATCGTATGTTTCTTTAATCATCTGTGCCAAGGCACGGTCTGAAACTTTTCCTGGGTAGAAGTCTTATGGGTCTGGTACCTGCATGCTCAGCCTAGTGATCCTATGGATCATCGTCAGATCGACAGTGATACATCTATCCAACCATAGATAGATGTCGTGGAAGCATGAAAGTAGGATCTTAACGCAAACGTTAACCTCCTAGTGCCTTCCAAAATCTGGGATCTTTATTACATTCAAAAGGGTATACTGCGTGAGGTTCATGGTCCACAACTAAGGGATGATCTTCATCTTGGTCAGATATTTGTGAGGTGCAAGCATTCCATAGCTCTTATGGTCTCCCAGGTTATAGTCACTAATTTTCAAGGTCAGAATCCTCTCTAGCTATGGTCTGACTGCGTGTATCCCCTTTGGGAGATACACATTGATGATGGTGTAGTTGAAGTCCCTCAGGACACTGTCACGACTCACTACACTGGCTAGGGGTGGGATGTACTCAGGTAGGATGGACGGTAATAACTTCGTATCCACTAAGTCATCTCTATGCTTGGTCATTTTCTCAGTCGCAGCTCGGGATGGTCGAGATCCACGAGTAGTCGATGGGGAGGCTTGCACTCCTCTCGTCAATGAATCTTTTATTCCCATAGACATTACCTTTTTAGTCATGAGTTTGATGAGTATCTCCTTCACAGACTCTTCGACTATGCTAAGTTATTTGGACATACATGCTTGTGGCTGACTATCTTAGGTTGAAGAGAAACTACTCAATGCAATGGGATGGATGGTGATAGCTCGATGATCACTGTGTGAAATCAACTAATATGTGAGCTCATATAATCATGGGTGGAAAAATTGTTACCGTTGCAAGGCTCGATGGAATAAGTAGGAAACTAGGTAATGGATCTTTCCAACGGGCGAGAAGCCTTCATTAATGTAGTTCTTGTCCGTTACGGCGTGGTCCAATGGTCTGATGGTGAGATTTCTGGCCATAATTGTTTTTCTAACTGTTCAGGTCATCGGGCTAATGGTTATAATGCCTCCAAAAATCATATTGATTCACCATGGAGAGGTTCTATGCTGTGTTGTACTGGTATCCTGGCGAAGTTTAGATTCTGGAATCCTTTTTTCTGTGTAGTTCCTTCTGGAACTTTCTGTAACTTTTCTATCTTTGATTTCTTCTTATTGAGATTTCTAGACTTCTTCTCGGTGATCTTCGTCTTGATATTCTTATTTCTATTTTGATTATGATCTTCTCTGGGCATAGTATCCCAATGTTGATAGTCTCTACTAGGGTTCAATGGCAATACTTCTTCTCTGTCTGGTGTAGGTTCTCTACTTTCCTGTACAAATAGGTGTCTCAAGTCCTCATGTGTCCTTTCAAATTCTACATCCAAGTTTCTGGTTCTTAATAAATTCGACCTGTTCTCTTGTTCTTCAATCAAATGTGTGATCCTCCTAGTCATGAAATCTTTTAATTCTTGCTTCTTATGCTCTAAGACTTCCTCTTCTTTTCTTCTTTCTTGATCCTTTTTGATCCAAGGTTTTCCTAATAACATAGAAAATGGGGTGTTGTTCTTAATAAATTTGACAACCTCAAAATTTTCTTTCGTCGAGGTTCCATGAGCACTCATAGATATCTGGGTAAGTCTTCCACATAGGGTTATAAACTTTCCTCTAAATAAGCTTATTCCTCCCAATGAAATAATCATAGCAGGCTTTCCTAAAATTCCCCAAGTTCTTTCTATCATGATATTCACTTGTGTTTCCTCATCCAGAATGCAGTCAATGTCGAAGTCTCCTATTCTTGTTTCTATGCATTATTTTTCTTTGAATATCTCTGGTAAGTTGATGTTTCTATGATCATTCAGGGTTTCTTTCATTTGCAATAGTAAAATTTCTGATTCTTTCTAGGGTTCTGCCATGATATTAGTTTCTTGACCTTCCTCAAGGTTTGCTTGTCTCCTATTCACTCTTTCAACCTTAGCAATCATTCTAGGGCAATCCAAAACTTCATGATCCATAGCTTTACAACAAAGATGATTGGGTCTTCTACCAGGGAATTCCTTAGCAATATGTCCCAGTCTTATGCAACTGTAACAAAGAGTTAATCCTCTCTTTCTCTTAAATGATCCTCAACCTTTCATTTATTGCGCACTACGATCATGGTAGCTAACCTGTAAAAAATTATTTCTAGGATCCTGCATTCATTTTTTAGTCCAAACATTCTTTTTATGCATAGAAATAACATACCTTTCACTATTCTTATCAGATCTACTCATATCAAATCTTCTTTCTTCTAGTTGTGCCCTAGTATCAGGCTAGGAAAAAATTTATCAAACATACCTAGATCCATATTCTTGAAACAAAAATTTCCACTAATTTTATTTTCAGCAGAGCACAAAGCTTCCATATCTAAAAAAATTCACTATTCTTACCTTTCTCAGAGCACAAAGTTTCAATATCTTACCTCTTTTTTTTCATATCAGACTTCTCTTCTTAGCACAGAGTTTCCAATCCAGGTAGAGTACTGTGCACCAGGGAAACAGATCTACGCATAGAGATTTCACAGTTTCAGGTCAAATCTTTGCATAGGGCTTCTTCTTCCTCAGTTCCCAGCAATCATAGGTTCAGGTCCTAATCTTCACACAAAGCTTCTTCTTCCTCAGTTCCCAACAATCATAGTTTTAGGTCCCGACAACAGAACCATTTGTTGGCATAGGGGCAAACCCAGGGTTCAATGATACAATAATACACAAACAAAACCCTAACTATCAACCCTTTTGGAAACACCTATGAAGCATATGAAGTCTCACCCAAGGTAGAGGCAAGGGTGGTTGTAGGACTCAGATGTCTGGAACCTTAGCTGGGACATAGATCTGTGATTGTAAAACCTTAACAGAGCACTAAGTAATTACAGTGCGTTAATATTTATCCTTAGTTCACAGTGCAGATAAACCCTAAAAATAGATCAGCACAACATTCAAACAGATCCAATAGATTCAAGCACTAAGAATACCAACAGAGATCAGATCTACCATTCATTCACACTATTCAACACTAAGCTATCATATCAGATTCATCTATCATATAACAACGCACTAAGAATTGAATCACATAAACAAGAGAGCAATCATAAAGAACAAAGCATTCGCAACACAGGATATACGTGGTTCACCCCCTCCCTGGGGCTACGTCCACCAACTCTTCATCTTATTTATTTGCTTCTTTTAATCTTCTTACATGCACAAAGCCTCCAAATCAACTCCGCACAAGATAAGAGATCTGCGCACCTCGCTAGATCCTCCTTCCCCAAGTATATCTAGGCAAAGAGCCTTACACAATCTTTTACAGTTGCTTTCACTTAGCCTTGCGAGTCTCACACAATGTGCACAAAGCCAATCACACAGATCTACTTTTTCACTTAGCAACAATGGCTCACACTGACTAGTCACTACTTCTTACATTGCTTAGACTTCTATTTATTCATTACAAAATAGGCCTAAGCATGGGTAAAACCATGGGCCGACATCCCCATGCCCATTACATAAGCCCAAAATCCAAATATCCCTAAAAAGGGGCTGAAATCCCGCGATTTCTGCTTCAACTTGATCTCTTCCTTCAACAACCTATCCAAGTCCCAAAATGGTCAAAAATTATCAAGGGTCCTCAAAACTTGGTCAAGGGCCAACAATCAGTCTACACGGTGTTTTCCTTGGTTGTGCAACTAATAATATCGTGTAATACAGTGTAGTTATCGAGTTATAAACTAAATCCATTTCATTTGGCATCCATCGTCTTATTGTATGACTTGATTCACATCTAGAAGTGTTGCAATTGAGTAATGTTTATTCCACCATAAGTTCTACATTGTTATGTGTATACTTAAAAATTCACCTCTTGGAAAGACATTTTGATTATATTTAGTATCAACATATTCCTAGATGTCTAAACAAATTAACAGATGCATTAGTTAATTATGTTTTAGACAGACATTTACTCCATTTATAAATCCAAACACACATTTTAAAAGATAAGTAAGCCGGTAGGAACTTTATATTAATACGTCAAAAGTTACAAAAAAGTGTTTGTCCTGAGACCAAAATGTGAAAATGGTGAAGCTCATGGATTCATATACATAATCATCAAGTATGTTTCTCTCTATAACAAACAACTTCCCATGCCACTTGACAGAGCAGTCAACCAATAGATGATGATGTGCCAACTGTATGGCGTTGGTAGCACCGAGGTAATTCGTCCACCGTGATGTCAGGGGTGTTCATGGTTAATACATATAGGTTCTATTCGATCTCCTCGAGATCCTCAGCATCCACCCCTCGACCCACCACTACACCTATCTCTCTCTGCCTCTGAATAGGAGATGATACTAGAGGTCGATAAGGCACCGCATTTGCATTGTTGAGAGCACATGATTAGTCTCAGATAAATGACAAAAAACATTTTATAATTAAAATACCCAAAACAACATATAATGAAAAAAATATTCTTACCTATCTCTCCCCACTAAGATCCCTCGGGTAATTCCAAGTCGAGATCTCCACATAAATCGATCCTAGCATAAGCATTGTCCTCAACCATAATTAGTTGATCCCTCGGCCACTGGAAGAAACCTTGGTCATATTTGACGATTGGCATGCCACCATGTCAGGCCATCAAATCCATCCATCTTTTCATCTGAGGATCATGTGGAGTAGGTATTCCCCACTCCACATGCTATAGGCGTAAGACAAGGACCCTCTCTAGGAATAAGGATACCAAAATGGATCCATAGACAAAATTTTTCAACCGACCGTTCCTACACTTTGTCAATTGTTTCTTCATGTTTTTCAAAATACCCTTGCATCAATTAAAGACTCGAGGCTCCATACAGTTTATATCGTACTGAAAGTGGATTTGTAAAGCCATGTGAGGAGCTGCATTCCCTGCCATCCAAGTGATAGTGTAGAGGATTGTTCTCAAAGATAAATCTCGAACATCCCTAATGGAAACCTTGCCACTATGATTTTTTGTACCTAGTACGCAATGATGTGCAACATAATAGTCCATGGTTTATCCACCACCTCTACTTCTCGAGAGTGATACCTGAGAGCCTCAACGAGATAACCTCGTCAGAAAATAAATGTCATCAATGGTATGATATTTAGACACTTATGAGTTAGTTAAGATCTACTTGGTCTAATGTGTCATTAGGTAAAATTGTGTTTCTTAGTATGTTTATTTAGTATGCATTTGTAGTTAGGAAATCTGACGGTCACAATATATTCCCGACATAGAGTGATCTGACGGTTCATACTCGCATCTATCTTAATGACCATTGATCTATGGATTAACACTTGATTGGTCCATGATCTCTATTTAAAGATCATGGAGGGTCATTTGTCGACGATCGATTTTGATAAACTCTCTTGTAAAATCTCTCTATAATCTTTTTCTTTTGCATTAATAAACTGCTCCAAGTGGTCGCGTAGGCTGGGGGCGGGGATATTTCCCCATAGGGGTTTTACAACATCAAAACATCGGTGTGTTGATCTTTGATATATTTTTTCGAGTGGTTACTGAAGGTGTTCATACTTTTTTGGAATACCTGTGTTGTCGAGCATGGTATCAGAGCCTATTTGAAGACCTTCTCCTATTATAGATCGAGATCGTGAAGCCGAGTTGCATCATATCCATTTTCTTTCATTTTTGTACATTTATATTATTTTTTTCCGGGTTTCTACTCTTTAAGATATGCATATTCTCTTTTCCCCATTCCCTGTGCGATCTCAAAAAATAAGAAATAGATAGGAAAAGGTGCATCTTCTGGGTAAGCTAACTAAAATCTAACCCTTGTTGTCATCGATAAACGAAAATTTTTTCTTGTGTGAAAAGAGTTTTTTTTTAGCATGCTCTCCAAGGCCGTCTTCCACCACCACCACCACCACAACAACAACAACAACAATAAAAACAACACCCCCAATATGTTTTGCTAAACCATTTGGTTAAAAGTTGCCTTATTAAGTAAGAAGTCTTGAGTTCAAGTCTCTCTTTTCTTACCTTTTTTTGAAAAAGTCCATGCTAAAATTGTAAAGGGTATTTGACTTCAAGTATAAAAGTGAATCACTATAAGTAGCTTTAATATTTGATTTTAGAGTTATTTATTTTGCATGAAGTAACTTCATTGTAAAAGTGATCCCTGCTTATCTTTATAAAAGTGGGTCACTTCATAAAGCAACTTACACCACCACGTGGTCCTTTGGTTACCGTTTATTCCTTTTTTAAAAAGGGCATAACTCTCACATCCGAAGTCTGTTTTTGGTGCCGGTTTTTTTTTTTAAACCATCTAACTTTTCGAGATCTTTCCATCTAGAACATCAGTTTTAGTCTTTAAATCCATATTATCTATAGATGTAATATGTCTTCTTCCAGTAATCTTTTTCTTACTAGAACCAACTACTTCCAATGAAAATCTCATATGGAAGATTTATTAAGAAGTAAAGTCTTGTATCGGACTACCTTGGGAAAGGAAAAAGCACCCACTGATGATGATAAAAAATTCAAATTGGATAATAGGAGTGATGAAGCATGTGGACTAATCATAATTTCCATCTCTCCTGATTTAAGGTTCCGCCTTAAAGAAATTGATGACCCCGAAGAAGCTTGGGAAAACATTCAATCTGTGTTTGGTAAAATCAATATTATTCGAGCACAATAGCTAGAAAATCAAGTACTGACCTTAATTCCAAGTTATTTTTCTTTACTTGGAGACTATCTATCTAAGTTTAAAACACTTAGAATTTTATGTGTAGAATGTGAGATAAAAACGGAGGAAGAGCATTGCATCTATCTTATTATTTCTAAGCTAGGTAGTGCATATTATGTGTTTGTATCTACCTTTTATTCCATGGGAGAGGCTCTAGGTAAATCTTATCAAAAACCAAATCTTGAGTCCTTTTGTGCTGCTTTGATTAGAGAGAAAGAACTGCACATTAAAATAAATGTCTAATTGTATGATCCAATCTAAGGGATTAAGTCTAAATTATTGGGCGAAATAAATCAACTGTGAAAATTACATAGTCAATCACACTCCCACAAAGGCTCTTAAAAATATAACACCGTAAGAAGTTTGGAATAAAATTAAACCAGATGTAAGTCACATCTGTGTATTTGGCACTATATCAAGGGCTCACATTCCTGATGAGAAAAGGAAAACATTGCAGCCTAAAAGTGAGAAGTGTATATTTGTTGGTTATTATGAAGATGTCAAAGCTTATAGACTTCTTCAACCACATTGTAATGAAATTATTATTATAAGAGATGTTAAATTTGATGAAAATCTCTTGGTCTGCGAGCCTAATTCGATGATTGTGCCTTCTTTGTCCTGTAAGCCATCTTCAACATTTTTTCCTTCTTCTATTCCTATTTTGGTTTATTATTCATATGATGATAGTGAGGATGAAAATCCACCTCCGCCTGCTCACATTCCTCCATATGATTCCTTTGAACATGAACCAACACTAGTTCCACCGCTTCCTAGATGGGTCTATTCAACATGAGAAGAAGATGGTGGTCTTGTCGACGATCCTTCAAATCATCATCGAACATGTTCATAGTTCCAACGAGCCTCTTCTCTTTTGGCTCAATTTTCAGAGACTCATGATCCAAAGACCTTTGTAGAAGCTTCAGGTCATCCTGATTGAGATAGAACAATGAATGAAGAGTATCATTCTTTAATGGAAAATGATACTTGGGATCTTGTACCTCTTCCAAAAGAATGAAAACTTGTCATATGTAAATGGGTCTACACAACTAAGTATGCATCAGATGGAAGTGTTGAAATACACAAGGCTCGATTAGTTGCCAAAGGATTTTCCCAATTTAAAGGAATTGATTATAATGAAACCTTTGTCCTTGTAGCCAAAATGAATTCCATCCACCTTGTTCTTGCCCTTGTTGCCTCACATAAATGAGAGGTCCATCAGATGGATGTTAAATCTTCCTTCTTTCATGGAGATTTGCAAGAATAAATCTACATGGAACAACCTCTTGGATATGTCCAAAATGACTCTAGCCTTGTATGTCTCCTTAAGAAATCTCTTTATGGTCTAAAGTATATGCCTTAAGAAAATGACTCTAGCCATATATGCCAAAATGGACATCTTTCTTATTGACACAGGATTCTCTAGATGCCCTTCTGATCCTAATGTCTATACCAAGAAAGTAGGAAGCCATCTCATTATCCTTGTCCTTTATGTTGATGACCTTATCCTTACTGGTAGTGACTCAAAACTTTTAAACCATGTGAAAACCAATGTTAAGAAGAAATTTAAAAGGAAAGACTTAGGATTTTTGCATTATTTCCTTGGCCTCCAAGTTTTTCAAACCAATGAAGCATTTTTTATTTCCCAATCTAAGTATGCTTGTGACCTTCTTTGTCGCCTTCAAATGGATGAATATAAACCATACCCTTCTCCCTTCCATTATGTATTCAATATTACAACCACATGTACTTCTCCTAAAGTGGATGCCACCTTGTATCATCAGTTAGTTGGTAGCCTCTTATACTTGAATCATACCCATCATGATATTTCCTTTGTTTTTGGTATTGTTGCCTGATATATGAAAACACCCCATGAAAGCCATTGAAAAGCAACTAAATGGATACTTCGCTATGTTCATGGTACAATTTAGTTCCAGATACATTACAGTTCAAGGGGGACTCCTTTATTGGTTGGTTTCACTGATTCATATTGGGCCAGCAACCTTGATGATTGGAAGTCTACTACAGGTTATGTTTTCAGCCTTGGTTCAAGACCTTTCACTCGGTCATGTAAGAAACAATAGGCTATTGCACTTTATTCAGCAGAAGCAAAGTACTGAGTAATGGTAAATTCCAGTTAGGAAGCCTTGTGGCTTCGACAGATTCTTTCATAGTTTGGATTCCAGTAGCAGCATTTGACCAAACTTTGGTGGGACAATCAGAGTGCCATCAATATTGAAAAAGACCTAGCTCAACATTAGCGTAGAAAACACATCAAGCTACACATGCACTTCATTAGAAATATCATTCATGATCAAGTTATTGAAGTGCTCTTTTTCCCTATAGAAGAACAAGTTGCAGACATTTTCACATAGTCTCTTACAGAAGCGAATTTTTCCAAACTTTGATCTATGTTAGGAGTTCAGGAAGTTGTCACTAAAGGGGGATAGGCTCTAATGCCTCCTTACTTATACTATTGTGTCAACATTGTAAATCCTTCAATCCTATCCCAAGTTGTTCTTAAGGGGGGATGTTAGGATATTTAGGCACTTAAGAGTTAGTTAAGATCTACTTAGTCTAATGTGTCACTAGGAAAAAGTGTGTTTCTTAGTGTGTTTCTTTAGTATGCATTTTTAGTTAGCAAATCCGATCGTCACGATATGTTCCTGACATAGAGTGATCTGACGGTTCATACTCTCCTCGATCTTAACAACCATTGATATGTGGCTTAACATACGATTGGTCCATGATATCTATTTAAAGAGCATGGAGGGTCATTCGCCAAAAATCTATTGTGAGAAAATCTCATGTAAAATATCTCTGTAATCTTTCTCTTTTGCATTAATAAACTACTCCAAGTGGTCACGTTGGCTGGGGCTGTAGATGTTTCCCCGTAGGGGTTCTACTATGTCAAAACATCGGTGTGTTGATCTTTCATATGGTTGTGTGAGTGGTTACTGAAGGTGTTCTTACTCTGTTGGAATACTTGTGTTGTCAAACAATCAATATCCAAGGTAAGTGTATGGAAACCCACATGAAAGGCTTACTCATTAACGTTCCACATGCAGACTGGGTACTCCAATAGCATCGGTTAGGATCTCATACCATTAACTTTGAAAATTTTGAGAAAATCACACTCCCAAAGTGCCATGACAGTGCCCGGATAATTCCCAACAAAAACATATTCTTCCTCATGCTCATGTTCCCTCCAATCAAGCATAATGACTGATGAAAACTTGCCAAACAACATTAAAGGATGATTGTATTCATCAAAATTCAAAAGTTGGAAGTTTTTCTAACTCTATTTCACCTTTCAAAATTTGAGTCATGGTCATCGTAGGGGCTCTCTTTTCCATAGAGTGGTGTCATCGCAACCTGGTTGTGGAACCCCTACGGTGATTTGGGATCGTCGTAGTTCACGATAGGGTGACCCTGTGACGATATAAAAGTGCAATGACCCCTAAAAAATAGACCATAACTCAAAAATAAACCATGAAAAGAGAAAGGGGAAGGAGAATACCTTTTGACGGAAGCGGTTTGAGAAATGGTCCACCATGTGCTCTGGAATCGTCATTTGAAATTTGGAAGAAAATGGGGGAATTTGGCACTATTTGGGTGAAAATACAAATGAAATGGTGAATGATCTATTCTGTTTTATTCACTTTTTACCATTTTAATTTCAAATTAAATTAATTTTTGAATATTTTTACCTATTCCCTAAGCCTAATGAACTTTGCAAAGTGTCTCTATTACAAGTTGAGAGATCTGAGGACTAGATGTTTGATAGGGATCCTCCATTTTTGGTCATTTTTGTGTGTTTTTCTTATGTATATATACTTTTAGGGTTTTTTAGGAAACACTCTTAGCACGGTCTTAATTCTTTCTCACGCTCATGAAACCATTCAAATGTAATCGAGTAACATTTTATCTCTTTTTCAAACTTGCATTGTTAATACAGAAAATGAACTCTACAAAGTATCCTTTAATCTCTTTTCAAGATCCATAAACTCGAAAATATATCCGAGTGTTGGGGATAAATATATGCACTATTAATTCCCACATTTAACTATCAACCGGGGCTTGTAATCTTTGAGGTGTAAGCACAGGAAACGCGGGATCAGAGCCTAGTCTAGCCTAATCTAAAGCCGACAAAACAATCTTCAAACCCACACTGCAACAAATTAACACTAAGGATTCATCATTGGGACATAGGAATAACTTAGTGCTATAAAAGTTTATATCACAGTCTTTCATGCACTCGGGGTGATGTTCATGTGATTAATCGTGAGTAGCTTACTTAGGTCTTATGTCTTTCAAGGATTATTTCCTATATTGGATCCACACTTAAGTTCAATAAAAGAAACAATCAAACAAAAATGAATTCAAATGACAAGAAATAAACAAATGGGAAAACCAAATCACAATGAAAGCAAACTAACAAAAGGAAATAAAACTTATTCCAAACTATGTGAATGAAATGAAATGTGAATGCAAGAACCGAACCTAAAACACACAAAGCAAACCACTCAAACTATAGGAAGAGGCAAGATGAATTTAAAAGCAATCAATCAAACTGGAATCAAACACTATATGCAATCTAAAATCAAGATATTTCCACAATCAAGTGCATCAGTCACAATGAGCAAGCATGGAAAGAAATGAAAAGGAATGGGAAAGAATGACAATGCATAAATACAAATTGGAAATAAATGGAATGTTTATGCAATGGAATGAAATATCAACTCTGTAAAATAAGCTAAAAACATAATGATTATAAAAAATGGTTAGTCATATATGAAATCAAAAGAGGAAAAGAAGGATAGGTACTCTTTGCAGACTGAGAGCTTCAATGTAAAGCACAAGAATCAAAGAGTAATTGAGAAGAATATGAACTTCTGCAGTTGACGAAATATCTATATTTAAAGCACAGTGAATTAAATAGAAGTTAATGTGTTGAATAAGTTGAGAGCAGGGCAAGTTCCTTGAGTGAACAATCAATAAAGCTGTGTAATTTAATGTGCATTCATCAATCAAGGAATGAGTAGATAAAGAGAGAGGACAATTCTTTATCATGAAATGTAATTGTTGTGTGATTAGGCATTGATTCCACGCGTAGAGAATTAGGTAAAGAGAGGGGTCGATCTTCTCTTGCAATGACTAATTATATTTCATGATTAAATCTGCAATCAATGGGTAAATTGTGTTGGAGGAAAAAGAGCAAATATGGAAGAGAAAAGTTAAGTATATGCAGTGAATAAGACAACTCTAATTTTGTGTTTTCTTTTATAAATGAATGCAAACAAGAATATGTTAACATACTCTATTTTATGATGTTTTGGACAGTAAGAAACTAATGGGTGATTTGAATTGTAGATTTGACGTGCAAATTGGATGGAAAATCAATGATGAAGAAGATAAATGCAATGAGGGACCGTCCATAGTCTATTCATCCTAAAAACAAAACATATGAAGAATACACAGAAATATAAGCACGCAAATGTGATAGGAGAGAATGCTAAAAAAATTCAAAGCTCAATGTGATAATGTATTCAATTGGGAGGTTTACAATATGAGTTATAATTAACATAACAATTGCAAAACTAAAACTAAGATTCAAACCACACATTCCAAATTGTAAATGAAATTCTAACCTTTAAACAAATTGAACAATAAAAGAAAAATACTTAAATGAAATGCTAACTAATTAAGATACAAAGGGAAACATTCTTACCAAGTTGAGGGGCCCTACCCAACATGTAATTTTCTACCAAAAATATGTCAGTCCCCTTGAATGCACAAAACACCAATTCTTTATTCCATCAAACTCAGAAAATTACAAGTCTCTTACAATCTTGACATTGTCATGATGATACCGTAACATCCATTACAAAAGAATTCCCATAATGATAATTGGATTTTGCATAGCCCTATGAGGCTTATTTATACATGAAAAATCATTTAGAAGTGGATGGGACCGAATCCCAATGCTCAGATTTCAAATTTACAATTTTAGATAATATCCTCAAAAATCTGGGTTTTATTGCAATTTGGGCAGATTCGAGTTATTGAGCCACCCATATCTTCCCAACCAATTTGAAATTTAGAAAACGGTTTCTGGTTTCTATAGCTAGATGATATTTCTAAAAAACCATTTTTTGGTTTTGCAATATAGGATCTCATGTGCACGAAAATCGATGCGCAAGTTGATAGCTTGAGTTTTGTTGCTAATTTTGGCAAAATCATTCCCCCTGAGATGGAGGTCCACGCGTGAGAGATGGGTGATTTATGACACATGTTTCTGCATGTAAACATCATTCTGGACAAAACCCATGTACCTGATTTTCCTATAGAAGCTTTCCAAATTTTTGAATTATTTCTAGTACCGGATTAGCACAGTTGGTACTGGATTAGAACAGTTGGTACCAGATTAGAACAATTAGTACCAGAATATTGTAGGAAGGGGTTTAGTAGCAGATTAAAAAGGTCAGGAATATGGGTACCAGACCAATCTGATGGTAGTATCGGATGGAGATAGTACCAGAATAGGCGCAATATGGTACCAGATGAAGCTGGTACCGGAAGAGGTAGAGAGCTAGTACCAGATGAAGATGGTATCGAAAGAGGCAGAGAGCTTGTATCGGATGAATGCAAAGGTAGTATCAGATCACTGCAGAGTATTGGATGACATGGAGTGTGGATACCGGATGACTGTGAAGGTACCGAATGACTGTGCAGGTACCGGTTGACTATAGAACCTTCTGGTACCAGATGACTTGGATTACCAGATGACCTACAATGAGGGTACTAGAACATGGAAAGTTCATATACCAGAACATGAACAATACAAAACATGTTTCTTGGACATACAAACATAGGATTAAACCATCATCAACAAAACTATTGTATAATCATCCTTTTAATCACTAAAAATATGGAAAAGTATGTATTAACCACATAGGATGAATAACAAGAGATAATGGAGGTTTATGGTGTAATTAACGATATATTATTGACGAAATGCA
>JASDQU010243063.1:449-12178 GCA_032191745.1 Picea mariana
GAACGTCACTATAAGGTACATATCTTTCTCCTTCTCTTTCATTTATTAGCTTGATTAGATCTAAAAAGAAGTCAGTGTCCATGTTAAGCACTTTTCTGTCTTGGCCTTAGGAGCCTAGAGACCAAGAGGGAATCCACTTGTCTGCAGGGGGATTCACCTACAACAATGTAGAGCCCCACAGTATTTCAAAACCAAATTTCACTCAGATTCTTTGATACCCATCTTGGTGCACAAGGTATGAAAGGCATTAGTGTTCTTTGACACTGCTTGGCCCCTTTCTTGATGCAGTATGGTCCATCTCATGTATAGGTCTGCATAGTTTTCGATAGGGTAATATTGTTCCTTGATCGCATCCACAAAAAAATCCCAAGTGGGATCAGCCCCATATATTCCGGACTCCTCTATGGAACTTTTCTTCCAGTAAGTTTCCCACTAATGTTTGACATGGAGAAGATCCTTAAGGAGTGTGAAGGTTATCTTTTCCCTGTCGAAAAAATTGTGAACAGAGAAATAACCTTCTAGCATATTTAACCATTTGTCTAAGGCATCCGCTTCTATCTAACCTTCAAATATGGGAATATCAAAATTAACATGTACCTTGAAAGGATAGGTTCTTCCAAAGTGGCCTCTTGATGAAGATGCACCTGTTTCTATCGGCAGGCATTAAAGGATGTGGGAAAAATTATCCATCATTTCATTCCTCTGTTGCATGAGAGATTGCTCAAGCAACAGATTAATAGAATCTTATGCTTCGTCATTTTTATTTTCTTCTGCCATGGAGGGTTTCTTGGGTGTGAGAGAGAAATTTTCCTCAAGAGAGACAAGCTCGAGACCCAACTTTCTATACTCAGACCTCATTGGGGACATGCACTGAAAAATGATCAAGAGCAGCCTACTTTGATACCACTGATCCGGATTATTTTCAGCACGAAATGAGAGCGGAGATATAACACATAAATATACAAATATATTGAAAGAGTGAAAATAATATAACATAGATATATCAAAAATATAACCAGAGGCAGAGATATACAGTAATACGCAATTTCTATTAATGAACGAAATGTACAAAATTGTACAAATATAGAGTGAAAGACTTGCTAGAATGGTGGCATCTTATCTATGAGAAGAGATGTGATGGATACTCACATTCAAAAAATCATGATTGTTACAATGAGGCTCCAAGGCCTTTTTAACATAAATAAAATCCAAATCCCTAACCCTGGAAGATAAAAAGCCAACAGTTTTGTGGACCGCGTTTTGGGTAGTTTGGTGTATCAACTTCTCATGGGCGTAAATTTGGCATATGATCTATGTTTGGATCACATGATATCTCATTGGAAATGTATCGTCGAGGAGATTAATTTTGGGGACTCAATCAGAGCGTTTGGCTATCATTGATGTGCTCGATCCCAAAGAAAACCTCATTTAGTCCTCAAAAGGGCCCTAGAAGATTAGGAACCGAAAAACTATTAAAAAAAGTAAGTTTCCAAGAAACTATTTTGAGCTAATTGGAATAGGTGGTTGGCCACCGATATCCACCTGGATCAACTTATTCTAGAGATTTCTAGAATAATTCAACTTCTTTGAACTTCTAAGGGCTTCTAGATAACTTAAGAGGGTTCTTCAACTTCACAAGGCCATAACTCTTTAACTGTGAGGAGTTATGTGACGTTCCACATATCACTGGAAATGCCATGACATGTACTATCCATATAGGATAGTATTACCTAAAAATACATTGATATTCATACCCATATACCTCAAAAAATATTGATTCCCTCAACCATACTTCTAGGGATACCATAATTTTCTGTTGGACTTGCTTCAAGGGTTGGCATCAATGACAACCAAACCAATTAATCAACATTATGTTGCTAAGGATGGAATAAAACGTTTGTTGCTACTCATAGAAATGAAACCTGCTATTGTCGTTAATTAGTGGTGAATGTGAATAATATTTATTTATTGTTCTGAAATAAATTGTAGGAAATCTGTATAACACTAAAATTTATTTTTATTTTGAACACTACCAACCATTTTCCTAGTTTTTAAGTAGATTTCATGCTTGGTTGCGCTAGTTACCTAGTTTTCACAACTAAGATTTATTTTTATATTTACTTTTTTTTCTATACTATCATACTCTACTTGAAAAGTAAAAACCTCTTTCAAGTGTAGGAATATTTCCAATGCATCCATTCACGTATAAATATCTCTAGTGTACTCATATCCAAATCTGAAAAATATACTTTAATGAATATCAGGATATGAGAGGCCAACTGCTTTTGTAGAGATGGTGGCAAGATTTTTGAAACATGGAGTGATGTTGTAGGTTGTTGACTCATTGAAACCAAACTTCAATATAATCCATGTTTCCTTGATTTATTGTATTTTTCATGTCATGAAGTTCTTCAGAGAATTGATCTTCATATTCTTGAGTATACAAGGGATATTGTGACAAACATCCAAGTAACTCTTCAATTTTTGGCTCTAGTATCTGCTCCTCATATGAGATTATCCATGATTCATTGATCTTGTTTTATTTCTGAAAATGATTAAAAGAAACTTCTGATTCATCCTCTTGTGGGTTATGTTCATGGATCATTTGTTCTTGGACTTCTTCATGAGGTGCATATTCACCCCTAGTGATTACTCTGAACTTTGAGCAAGGAGTTGAGAAAATCCTTGCAGAAACACATTGATCTAGATTATTTTGAGAATGAAATGAAGGCAGATGATCCAGATCTTGAGGGCTGAGATCTGGATGGCTTGAATACCGATAGAGGAGGAGGTTAGAAATGTCAATATTGCATAAAAAGAAGCATGGACAAAAACATGTAAATGAAGTACTTGGGAGGTGAGACTCAAAGAAGAGCCTCACCTCTAAAACTAATTACTAATAAATCATTTAGAGCTAATGAATCTCACAATGAACAATAGAAAATATGAGAGAAGCCAAAATGAGTAACATGATATTATGAGAAGGCTTGTTAGGCCTTTATATAACATTACAAAATGGTCCATTGGACAAAATAAAAAAGAGTTCATTAAATGAGTCTCTATTATTAGTATAATAGATCTAACTACCTAACTAACTAAGTAGTGGAATATAAAACCCAATCCAATAATAGAAAGATCTCATTAAATGCGTCTCTATTATTATAATAATAGATCTAACTACCCAACTAACTAAGTAGTGTAAAATAAAACCCAATACAATAATGGAGAGGTGGGACTCTCTTTGACCCTTATGGGCAACATGTTAGCCCAATTAATTAATGAGGAGGTGGGCATCTCCTTGATCCACATTGAACATCTATTATCTTTATAGATTTATGAATTTTGTATCTGAATTTAGACCATATACCCCCTTAAAATTCAGATCATTCCTCCCCCCTTAGAAAATGATGGTCCCCATCATTTCACCCATGCTAAAAAAAGAAACCTCATTATCACACCATTATGATTACAATGTGAAAATACCCAATGAAGAGAAGGGTTTTGTGTGGTTGACCCATAACCTAGTTGACAATAACATTGTACATGAGTAGAAAAATAAAAATAAATCCCAAAATTTAAAAAAATAATATGGGAAAATCGTGACTTTGGGGGTTGTGAACATCCTTCTGCAAATATATTTATAACTTCTTCTATAGGTGATTAAATCCAATTCCATCGAAGACCCATTTGAGCTAATGAAGAGTTATTTCTATCCACATGTGGAAATCCTTCTGTATTTTCCTAAGCATGGAGAAAAATACCTTTGAATATGGTGGTACGCGTGGCCTCATTGGGTCAAATACATTATGATATTAAATCGATGATATATCTCAAACCAGGAAGCCAAATGCGATTCCGTGAAATACCCATTTGATATATTGAAGAAATATTTCCATACATGTATGAAAATCCTTCTGTGGTTTCTTGAGCAGGGAGAAAAATATCTTTGAATATGGTGGTATGTGCGGCCTTCTTGGGTCAAATACATGCTAAGATTAAATCAATGATATCTCTCAAACCAGGAATCCAAATACGATTCCGTGAAATACCCATTTGAGATATTGAAGAGATATTTCCATAAATATGTGGAAATCCTTCTATAGTTTCCTGAGCAGGGAGATAAATATCGTTGAATATGTTGATACGCGTGGCCTCCTTGGGTCAAATACATGTTGAAATTCAATCAATGATATCTTTCAAACCAGAAAGACAAATGAGATTCTGCGAAATACTCATTTGATATCTTGAAGAGATATTTACAATGAGCTATGGACAATCCTTTGCAATGTTGTGTAGAGGTTGAAACACCTCTTTGAAGTTGTTTGAGTGTAAAGGGCCACAAAGGATGCCAAGGGTTTGTAGAGCAACATGGGTTATTGTAGAGGTTGTGGAACCTCCATGGGCAGCATGGACACCCTGCAAATTTGTTGAAAATGTTGCAGACCGATGGATGTAGTGGATCCAAATATAGATGTAGTAAATCCATGTATGTTTCTCCTTGTAATGGTGAACGAAGATCTGAGGGTAAAAAAAATCCCTATAGTGCCTGTGGACCAACTGTGATGCTTACAGTGTATGGCCTGACAAATGGATTTCGATAGTACCAAAAGGAGGTTGGTGATTGCTGCAATTGTTTGAACCTGCAACATGCTTCAAACCCTTGTCCTGATGGAGAATGAACCTGCTCTGATACCACTGATCTAGATCTCAGGGGTTGAGATCTGGATAGCTTGAATGCCAAGAGAGGAGGAGGTTAGAAATGCCAATATTTCATAAAAATAAGCATGGACAAAAACAGCATGTAAATGAAGTACTTGGGAGGTGAGAATCAAAGAAGAGCCTCACCTCTAAAAATAATTACTAATAAATCACTCAGATCTAATGAATCTCACAATGAACAATAGAAAATATGAGAGAAGCCAAAATGAGTAACTTGATATTATGAGAAGGATTTCTAGGACTTTATATAGCATTATAAAATGGTTCATTGGACAAATTCAAAAAGTGCTCATTAAATGAGTCTCTATTATTAGTATAATAGATTTAACTACCCAACTAACTAAGTAATGGAAAATAAAACCCAATCCAATGATATAAAGAGCTCATTAAATGTGTCTCTATTATTATAATAATAGATCTAACTACCCAACTAACTAAGTAGTGGAAAATAAAACCCAATACAATAATGTAGAGGTGGGAATCTCTTTGACCCTTATGGGAAACATGTTAGCCCAATTAATTAATGAGGAGGTGGGCATCTCCTTGATCCACATTGACAATATATTAGCTTTATAGATTTATGACTTTTGTATATGAATTTAGACCATATACCCCCTTAAAATTTAGATCAGCAGAAGTATAACAATGAAATATACAGAGATATTGTGAGATAAATAGAAATATTGCAATAAACACAGAGATATAGTAATGCATATTTTTTTATTAATGAGAGAATGTATAGAAACTGTAAAATTATAGAGTGAATGACTTGCTAGAATGGTGGAAGCTTATCCCTGAGAAGAGATGTGATGTCTACACTCATTCAAAAGAAGATGATGATGTTTTAAAATGAGGCTCTAGAGGCCTTTTATCATAAAGAAAATCCAAAATCCTAACCTTGGAAGATGAAATGCCAAAAGGTTTGCGGGCCTCAATGGGGGTAGTTGGTATGCCAACTTCCCAAAGGCGTAACGTTTGCATACGATCTCCATTTGGGGCGCACGATATCTCGTTTGCAAGGTCTATATGAGGACTACACATTTTCCATCACACTTTGGCTAAAGCCTATAGTGTGACTATGGAGGGCCTAGAAAACATTTTTTATGGGCTCAAAATGGCGCCATAAGTTTAGGACTCAAAAAGTTGTAGAAAAATTGCCAAAGTGGAAACCCCTATTTTGAGCCAGTGGAATAGGTGGGTGGCCACCGATTTCCGCCTGGATCAATACTAATATGGATTATTTTGAGAAAAAAATGAAGGAAGAGATATAATAATGAAATAGATATAGATACTGCAAGATACATAGAAATATTGCAATAAACATAGAGATACAATAATGCACAATTTTTTTATTAATGAGAGAATGTACAGAAACTGTAAAATTATAGAGTGAATGGCTCGCTATAATTGTGGCAATTTATCTTTGAGAAAACATTTTGTGGATACGCTCATTCACAAGAAGACGATGATGTTTTACAATGAGGATCTAGAGGTCTTTTATCATAAATAAAATCCAAAACCCTAACCATGGAAGATGAAACTCCAAAAGGTTTGTGGGTCTCGATGGGGGTAGTTGGTACGTCAACTTCCCAAGGGTGTAAATTTTGCATGTGATCTACATTTGGGGTGCATGATAGCTTGTTTGAAAGGTATATCTAAGGAATACACATTTTTCCATCACACTCTCACCAAAGCATATGGTGTGACTGTGGCAGGCCCATAAAACGTTGTTTAAGGCCTCAAAACGGCCCCGGAAGTGTAGGACCCAAAAAGTTGTAGAAAATTTTCCAAAGTGGAAACCCTTGTTTTGAGATAGTGGAATAGGTGGGTGGCCACCAATTTATTCCTGTTTCAATCATCCCCCCTTAGGAAGAAATGTTGTCCATTGTGTCAGGTCCCTGAGGAAACTTTGTTGAATCTGAACCTTGGTGAGATGCTTTCCTTGCTGAAGAAGTTGTCCTAATTAGCATGTTGAAGGTTGTTATAAAACTTTTGTTGGAGGGGTTAGATTTGTTGAACCAATATGGTTGCATGACCTACCAGAGTGTGGGAGGAATTTGTCAGTGAATGTGGAACATGAATAACATGAAGGGATTTATCATAACCTAGGTTGATTGGGTAGTGTGGAGGCACCCCCATAGGAGCAGTAGGAATATCTTGGTGCTCTTCTACAATATTTTTGATCTGCTTCTGCTGGATAGAAGGGTCTTGGGTCGAGGTTGCAGTTGTTGCAATTTCCTCCTCTTCTGACCAGGTTGTGAAGAGAATAAATTTTGCGGTATGAGAGATTACTTTTCTGCACTATTTATTCGGTACAGTAGTCAAAAATACTTATGGTATCTTGTAGGGTTGACCCCCCAGAGTAAAAATGACACTACGAGGCTAAGACTCATAAACAACATGATGCCTCCACATATATGGCTATCCTAATAGAACATCACAGACTTCCAGTGGGGAAACATCACACAATAACTCATGCTTGAAGGGATTTATGTCATATGACAGGCGACACAGATGACTGACATGAAGATATCATCCCTGGTGGAGCCATCCGATGTTGTATGACTATGGGTCTGGTGTTGATGGAAAATCCAACTACTTAACAACCTATGCTGAGATGAGGTTCTTATGGCTTCCGCCATCAACAATAAAATGCAGCGGGGTCCCCTTCACCCACATATGTGAATGGGAAAGTCACTCCCTCTCCTCGGGATCCTTTGGTTCTTCTAGTTGAATTGTTGTGGTCACGAAAGTAGCAGTGGTTTCTACATCAATTTGGAAGATCTCGGTGGATCCCTAACTTAAATCTGCCCAAATTACAATAAAACCCAGATTTTTGGGATTTCTGCCTAAAAAATGTAAAATTTTAAATCTGAGCATTGGCATTCGGTCCCATCAACTCCTCAATGATTTTTCATGTATAAATAATCCTCATAGGGTTGTGAGAAAGAGTCAGTAGTTTCATGAAGATTTATTCTTGTGAGAAAGCTTTGAGTTGTTAGCCATGTAAAAAAAAAAAATGATCTCAATGAAGAATTGATTGTTGTTGCAACATTGGACACCATCTCCATTTGATCTGAGTCTTTTTAGCAGCACTAACCTTCTGGGAAGGGCCCCTCGAAGTGGTAAGTGTTGCTATATTTTATTTTATTTGTATATTAGCATTACATTTAGTTTCTTTTCTTCTTGCATTATTGTTTAGGATGAAAGTCATATATTGTGTGTTTGCATTCTGCAATTATTTCATATTCTGCAAATTGATTCGTAATAGATAAAACTCAAATCAACACCCTCTCACTCAAGGCATTGATACATTGCATTTGATTTAGTTTAATCTCTTTCTATATGCTTTCAATTTATGAGTTTTCATGCTACTCTGTCTCTGAATTTAATGACTACTTGACCAACGGTTCAATTGCTTCACACATCACTTTAATTTTGTCTTTTCTTATCCAATCACTCTACTAATTCCGTGTTGCTAAAATTGCTACAAAGATACACTTTTGAAATAGCTCTCAAACTACCTCCAATCGGTTTCATAAACCCACACATTCTCACATTCAATCCTCATAAAGAGTACTATGTTTCTGGTGTCTCTTTTTCAGCTAGCACATTCTTTTAAACCAAATATCTGCATGCCTATTCCATTATCTACACATCTACCATTGAATTCCCTTTTAATTGCTTTTCTTCATTGATCAAATTTTCCTTTAAAATATGCATCCCAATCCATTCATTACACCTTCCTTTCATCTATGTCAAAACATATTAAAACTGAGTTTGAGTGTTTTTTTGAACATTTGCATTTACATGTATACATTAAAGCACAAAAACATATATTTTAAAGTGAATTTATTATTCGCAAATCTATGTGTGTTTTTCTTCTTATTATTCTTACTATAGAACACCTTTCCACTCATTTCTTATATCCTTCATGATTTGATATCATTCCTTGTTTGGTCGAATGCTCTCAAGCGCCATAACTAAATGAACACCAATCCAATATTCCACTTCTTTCCACATTGTATTTCTGCATTACCATTCTTTCCCATTCCTTCTCATTGCTTTCTCACTGTGATCGATGCATTTTATTGAGGAAAAAGTTTGAGTTTAGATCTCATTTCCTATTACCTAGTTTTTATCCATTTGATTATCTTTTTAATCACTACTGGAATCCATTGAAGGACAAGAAACTTAAGTAAGATACTCACGATTAATCACATGGACATCACCCTGAGTGCATGAAAGACGGTGATCTAAGCCTTTATAGCACTAAGTTATTCATGTGCCCCAGTGACGAATCCTTAGTGTTAATTTCATGTAGTGTGGGTTTGAAGATTGTTTTGCCAGCTTTAGATTAGGCTCCAATCCTGTGTTTCCTATGCCTTCACCACGAAGCTTATGAGCCTCATTTGATAATTAAATGTGGGAATTAAAAATGCATATATTTATCCCAACATTTTGGCATCGTTGCCGAGGAGGTGCTAAAAGGATTAGATCATATGTAGGTTTCTTTTATTTCTCCAAAGCCTTGAATGTTACTTTCATGCAACTTTGCTTCATTTCATGCAAGTGTGTTTATTTTCATGCAAGTGTGGTGTGATTTTAAGGATGACCTAAGGGCAGAGAGAAGATGTTAAGACGCGAGGGAAGAGCCCACACATCCACTTTAGTGGGGTTTCTCCAAAGTTAGGTTGTCCTCTTCCTTTCAGTAGCTAGAATTTGTGTTTTATTAGCATTAGGCATTTTTTTATATATATGAGAAGAGAAGATAACTTGTGTGAACAGATAACTTGGTGACAAAAGGGTCCTAGTAGCACGGTGGTGCTTCGAATATATAATTGGTTTTCTTACATTTTCTTTTAGTTTTCTTCTTTTTATTTCTTTACTTTTATTTTAAGTTTTTGGGCACTGTAAGAACCCCCCATCTACACTAATCCATGTGTGAAAAAGGACCCATCAACCAACAACAAGAATTCAAAGATGATAAAGAGTTTAATAAAACTCTCTCAAATCCTAGCAGCAGCTCGTATATCAATCTCAACCTCTCAGGAAGAACAAATCTTGACAGCAGTCAAGAACTTAAATGTCGCTCTGCATGCACAAGAATATCTAGAAGTCTCCTTTGATTACCTTTTCCAATCTATTAAGGAGACCAAAAAATCATGGACTACATTTGATGGAGAACAACCACTAAAACCTGAGATCGAGGAATTCCTGATATGCCTTTATGAAGAACCTCTATGCACTAATGAGACTAGTCATTTGAAAGAAGATGATCCGAAAGACATGATAGAGGGAGACATGTAGAGTGGTCTAAACAAACAAGTGAACCAAGAACATCATGACTATATTGAGAATTGGTTCCAGACGACAACCGGATTGAACCACCACTCTCTTCTTCAACAACTCTTCACATCATCATCAAAGAAGTTGGTTCTTCGTACTTTGGTATACATTAAAGTTTATCTTTCAAACCTGAGTATGAATGTATTTCTACACCTGTTATGTACATGGTTACATTGGAAATATTCTTACACGTGAAATATAATTTCTTGTTCTTAGATAGGATAGAGTAAAATTTGCATGTTATTTAAGCTATTTCTATATAAATGCATCATCTTTTCTTGTTTTGTTTTCAAATAAATGAAATAAGATTAATATAATATTGATGATCTAACATCAAACACCAAAACAACTTAACAGATTTCTTCTTATTATTACATACATATTTATGACTATTAATAATAACAGTTGATCATAAGCCTAATCTTTAAAACATTACGGGGATTTACAAAATCTTTAAGGTCTGCATAATGATGCCCATAGGTAACTTGTACATCTTATTTTCATATCAGAACTTTTTATTAAATCATTCTTATCAAATAGTAGCAGGAGAGTGAATGAAACTTCTACTTGTGAGGGAACACAATCTTATATGGAGAAGATGAACTTGGGGACTAGAGGCACCTTTAGGTCATTCTCTCATGGACTCATCCACCACACATTAATTAAGTGTGACCATGATATGTCTTTCCACTAATCTCAATACATAAGTCTATTTTTCATACGAACAATATTTTATGGGCAATCTATAAAATATATTCCAACCCAATACTATCCCATCCCATAAAAAGGTTTTCAAAGATGCTTCCCCATTCACCCATGTGAAATAATTTATAAATTTTATCTTAAGGGTAAATATTGGGACTAGAGCCTTTGATGGAAAATGGGTGTAAGAGGCTAACCCGTCGGGATACTGAACAGGTCTGATGGCAGTGGGTACCGACCTGTGGTATAACTAAGAAAACCCATCAAGGTACTGAACAAGTTCATGGGAAATGGGGCATTCTGTCTGGGAAGGATATTTCTTAGATGTCAAAATTACCCCATCATAGTATTGAACATGATTTCTGGCAATGGGTTCTAATTTTGATGTCTTTCATTATGCCTAATCTATATTTGTTCATATGAACAATATACTTGTGTAAATCCTTAAGAAGAAGCATGCATGGTTGAACAAAAGGTTAATGAACCTCATCTAATTTCCATTTGAGAATGTATGTAAGATGGTATTAAGACCCTGTCATTCATACCCAAGATCTCATTGTCCTAGAGGTGGGACCGATAAGTGTAGGATTCCAATAAACTCAAATGCAAACTTTATCAATATCACTTGAATGATAGGAATTCTCTGAGAAATTAAACAGGGATGCCTGGTTTTGTATCGATTTCTCATTTATCAAATACCACTTATCTCCTCATGTTTACCTGTTCAAGGATGAGAGGAAAAATCCCCCATCACAATTAACATGGTTTCTTGAGCATACAATTGTTAATGATTGATGAAATCATATGTAATAAGTAATTTAGGAATTTCCTTTATGCTCATAATATTTTAAAATAAATTTCATTTCCAAATTTGTAAGCATGAATAAAGTTTAAGTTTTGGATGTTTCTTTAAGCATGACATCAATGTATATTTATTCTCTCATAATAACAATGTTGGT
>JASDQU010243063.1:26003-49410 GCA_032191745.1 Picea mariana
GTTGATCCAGGTGGATATCGGGGGCCACCCACCTTTTCCAAATGGCTCAAAATAGTTTTCTGGCCATTTTGGCAATTTACTATTTTTAGCAGGTTTTCACTTCCGGGGCCATTTTGAGGGCCTAAATGAAGTTTTTTCGAGATATAGGTTCTCAATGATAGCCGAAGGCGTAATTGAGGCCCAAAAATGAATCTCCTCGACGATACCTTTCCAACGAGCTATCACACGCCTAAAACGGAGATCGTATGCAAAAGTTACGACCCCGGGAAGTTGATGCACCAACTTACCCAAATGGGGCCCACATGACTTTTGGCGCTTCATCTCCTAGGGTTAGGTTTTTGGATGTCTAGGACTTTTGGCATTCCCGTCTATTGTAAAAAGGCCTTATGAGCCTCATTGTAATCATCTTCTTGCGAATGTGAGTAGCCGTCACATCTCTTCTCAGAGATAAGCTGCCACCATTCTAGCGAGTCTTTCACTCTGTATTTTTACAATCTCTGTACATTTATTTCATTAATAGAAATCATGTATTACTGTATCTCTGTGTTTATGGTTGCATCTCTGATACATTTCTGTTATATTATTGAATATCTGCAATATCTCTGTACATTTCTTTATTATATCTCCGCTCTCATTTCGTGTCGAAAATAATCTGGATCAAGAGTATTCTCAGGTATAAGTTTAACTCTTTTTCGGGCCCGAGGGAAAAAATTAATGAAAAAGGAACATTCTCCTTGGTTTTAGTTTATCACCTTTTTCGGGCCTTGGAGATTACTTACGAAAAAGGAACCCCCATGGAGTACATAGTTAAGCTCTTTTCGGACTCCCTAAAATTGAAAAGATCGTCGAGTGACCTTGTTCCTTCACACTCATTAAATTGGTCTAGAAGAACATCTCCTAGAATGATTTTACCCATTTTTCTAGCCTATGGATTATGGAGGAAAAAGGTACACCTTGGGAGATTCATCTCGCCGGGAAATTTTTCCTCAGTAAATTTTATACTTTTTCAGGCTAAGGAGACTAAATCCAGAAAAAGGTTGTAAGTCCATAGTTGATCTGTTTTTAGACTCCTTAAAATTGAAAATATTGTCGAGTGATCTTGTCTTTGTCACACTCGTTAAAATGATTTTGAATAGACGTTTTTTCAGTGCTAGTTTACCCATTTTTCGAACCAAATAGACTATCTCCAAAAAAGGTACTCCTTGGAGTCTTCTTTTATGTTTTTTCAGACTCTCTAAACGTGAAAAAACTATTGAGCTTACCTTATTTGGGCTCGTTAAAATTACATTGAAGGGGGTCTCATTGTGTCTCACTAATCACATTTGCATATTTGTGTCTTTGGCCTAATGTTGGCTCCATGTTTCTCTCAACTGAACCTTTGAAGCATGCCTTATACGCAAGCCTTGTAGCACTTTTCCTCTATGACCTATCACCTTGACCCATGGAGGAATTTTCCCCGAGTGTCCTTTTCTTGCACATGTCTCCTTGCTCTAAGAATTAGTGTGTTCCTTGTGCCTGGAACTAGTATGCTTCTTTGCGACACTCATTCCTCCTTTGTAATGTATAATTATTTTATTCTTTTTCAAATCTCTTTAAAAAATTGAAAAAGACAAAAATAAAACCCAAAAAGAGGGGACGGGAAATATATATTATTTTTTGGAAGCACAATGAGTTTCCCTTGGACAAAGAAAATCCTTCCATTTGTTCACCAAGAATTAGGATTTAATATGACCTTAGGAATTTATTCTCGCTACATAGAGTTGTGTCCTCCTTCATTTGGTTACTCTTCCAAACACATGGAGAGTTTGTGTTGCCCCCTGCATCGTGAACTTATGTCAATGTCATGCTGCCTGAGTCTAATCATCTTTCGTGCTTTTGTCCAAGGGAAGTTTCACCCAACCTGATTCGACCTTTCTGCAGTTTGTTTCTTGACCTCATGACCTGACCATCCCAAAAGTCCAATCAAGTCTTTGTTCAAAATCAATGAAGTTATTTGCCTGATCAGCGAGATCCTCTTGTCTTTTCCCAATGAGCCATTGAAGACCTTTGGGTAGTGAATTCATACAATCACATTTCACTCCTACCCGAGTTTTGAATATCTTGAAGTTGTTTCTCGAGCTATGAATACCTCATCTCCAGCCATCGAGCGATATTGGCTTCTTGAATATGGATATTATACTTGTATATATTTGATTTTGAGATGTAGATCCACTGTGTATTTCTCGTGGCTACACTTTATAAAGTTATATGAAATGGATTTGCAATGTATTTGATTGTAAGCCATAATTTATTTCATCTCGAGCATGGGTATGCCCGCCTCAGAGAGACAATTGTTATTTTTGCAGATGGCACCTCCCGAACTCTAGTCTTGGGCTCACTCGTTTCATACATTGGTGAATATTTTGTAATGTGTTTCGACCATCATATGCTCTTTTGACCTCACACATTAGGGGGCATCTCTTATAACCCTAAATTTCTCTACACATGCATACTCGGCCTTTGGCCCTCTTACTTGCATTTCTTCCAAGCCATCACTGAGTTTCTCTTCTAAAAAACCCATTTTTTGAAGATGTACGCGCCCTGCACCAATATTTCCCATACATATGCTTGTTTCACCACTACAACTCACATTTGTATGCATGTTACACCAATATAGCCCACGTATACTTGCAAAAGTTGCAAGGAATTCGTTGAGATTACGGGATATTGGGTAGTTTGCCAACTAATCCACCGCCTATAGCCCGTCACCCAACCAAATAACCATCCTTTTGTCATATAGAAGGAGGTGTTGGGGTCTCATTCCACATCTGTACATAAGAACAATGAAACCCTGCTCGTTTCACATCCCCTCCTTGCCCAAAGTAATTGCATACCTTTTGTGAGAATTGCCTCAACATTCCCCAATTAGCCCTTCTTCCTCCATCAGAACCCATTCACTTACCAATAAGAGATAAAAATATTGAGAGGAGAATCCATACAAAGGTGCACTTGGAGCTTGGTGAAGAGGAGCTCAGACCAGGTTCATGGAGTAGTATTCATCTTTGGTTGTAAAGGTACAATCATTGAGTTATTAATAAAAGAAGTACTTTTCTTGTCCCAAATCATGGTGTATTTAATGCTTTTAATGTTTAATGTTTTTTCATTCTAACATCTAACCCTAATTTGTATATGAATATCATGCTGGTATCTTTTTGTTTGTCTATATTTGAATGAAGGCTAAGCTTTCAAGTGCGAGGTAATCATCACTAGACATAGAGTAGAGGTATAGTTACCCGATCCCTCTCATATTTTTTTTTCTTGTATGAGTCTTGGGTATGTTTGGGGTAGTTAGAGAAGTAGTTTACTTTTAGATGGTTAATTTATCTTCCTACATTTTAAACCCTGGTGTAGTCATAGGGGGGTTTTTCCTTCTAGCAGGAGGGCCAATAGTTTTGAGCATTTTGTTGGAAACTTGTTTGAGATCAGAACCTGGGTCAGCACCCAACAAGTATGTAGAATATCAAACCCAACAAATGGTTATGTTGTCGGGGCGAACTGCACAAGATTGAGTGGATGATATTCATGGAAGAAATGCGTAGAGAATGAAAGTATAGAAGGCAATGCTCAGGCCATGGAATCCAACGAAGGAGGTGATTGAAATATGGTTGAAAACAAAATAACTTGAGTTTGTGAAGAAGGAAAATAGAAAACCTAAGTTAACACTGCACAAATATCTCGACAAATACATGTTTAGCGACTTGCATGAGGTATTTTTCTGTGATTTCCTACATTTTTTATAGGAGTGGGTATTGAGGTTAAAGGACAACCACCCTACAAATCGAATTAGATAGCTAGAGTGGAATCCTGTGGAGATCGTGCAGTTACAACAAGTTAATAACAAATTCACGCGCACAATAGATTTCTGGTTAGATAGTATTGTTGTAGGGTTTATCATTGAATTTGTAGTCGATATCGTGAAGTCCTACACCACAAGAGAACGATATTTTATAAAAGTACTCAGAGAAAGGTACATAAGATCATTGTATACTTCAATCAATATTTTATTCTATGACAACGGTGTGTTCACTATGGAATCAGATAGCTAAAATTCCATATGTGCATGGGGGAAGGGGGGAAGCACTGACAAGAGGTTGATAATTGGACAGGGAGATGGATAGGGGAAATGAGAAGGAGGCCATGGACCAAATCATGATGGAAGAGGATCAGATAAACCAAATAATGGAAAAAACTGGAAAGACATGTAGCAGAATACATTACCAATATAAAATAAATAACAAGAAGAGAGTCATAGCCGACAGAGAGGGCTTGGTGAGCGATGAAGAAGAGGTAGAGGATGTTTGGGTTGTGGAGAATATTGGGGAAATCTTATGCACAACATATAGGAAAAGAAAAACAAGAGGTCCAAGGTTGGGAAAAGAAGGTAAAACTCCAATCCATATCACCGTCAGTGTGGAACCTACAACCCCATGTGCGAATAATACACTAGAAAGAACACCAGTATTTAGACAACCAAATTTTAGTGGAATAAGAACAACAAGATAGGGATCCAATCAAGAAAAATAAATTGGGGGAGAAAGTTCAAGAAGTAACATTCAATCATCTACACCACATGGAGGTAGTAGTTCAACACAGTTCAAAATGGTAGGACATGAACCCATGATCAGATTACCATAATTTTGGGGAGAGGTATCAGAGGACCCTAAAAAACACTTATTCATCTGTGAGAATGTCTAGGAAGAAAAGAAGATCATACATGAGGATACAAATGTCATGAAGTTATCTATCACACTAAGAGACCATGCTTTGGACTGGTACAAGAGCCTAGCTGTAAACAGTCCAAATGGAGTACCAAAGATTATCACAGATGTGAAAAAATGACCGGTAAATGAATTTTAGAAGCCCAGCTCAGAAGACCAGTACATGAATGAAATAATCGAAATCAAGAAAAAACCATGTGAGTTTATTTGGGATATTGATCAGAGGTTCAAACATCTAAAAGGTAAGTTGAAATATGCAATGACTGACATGCAACATAGGCACTTATTTGTGAACTCATTGTTACCACACTTGAAGTATCCTTTAATACAGTAGAAGTTCCAAACTCAAGAAGAGGCTCTACAGGAAGCCCTGCAATTGGAAGAGAACTAGTATCAACATACATATCCAACAATAGAGGAGTTGAAGGAGGATTTGAAGAATCTAACATTTCAACTTAACCAGAATAAGGGAAAAGAGAAAATAGAAGTTATTTGGTGTATGTTATGTAGGACAGAAGGACACCATAAGAACAAATGTCCAACTTTTGCGCAACACATGGAAAGAGGGGTGCCAAACCCCTTGCCAATAGAAGAACCAATGTGAAAGATTTGTAAGATGCATGGGCATGATCCATATCATTGTCCAATGATGAAAAATTATAAGACAGTACCAAAAAGTTCATATTGCAATTTTTGCAAATAAGTGGGTCATGATGATAAGGATTGTAGAACGATGGAGCTGATGAGAGAAATAACTTCAGAAACTTATATGGTGTAAGCAGAAATGATGGTAGAACAATTTGCACCTCATTTCATCCAGGTACCACCACCATACAATAATGTGCAGCTGCAATACAACAATGTGCAATCACAGTACAATAATGCACAACCACATTATAACCCCACGCAGTATAACCAAGTACCCTAGTATAATTCACCACAGGGAAATCAAGGTGGATATAGAGGTGGAGGATGAGTCAAAGGAGGATTTGGATGAGGCAGAGGACCAGTAGTGTGCCACAACTTTCAACAACTAGTAAATTATGCAAGGGATTGTCCACTTCCACTAACGACATGTATGTATTGTTGCACAACAAACCATGACACAGAAGATTGCCCAACACTCCTGGGAAAGATCCAGAAAAAAAGGAACTAGAACAACCAGAATGTCCAGTGGATTTATATAGAATCCAAGGATGATGGGAGAAACATCAAAATAGTCACTCAAGGAGGAGCCAAGACAAGAGTTGATGCAACAAAATAAGATCCATCTCAACACCAATGTGTTAAGAAGAATATTGAGCCATAAAATCAATTTGACATGCATAAAGAAAAAGAAATATTTAAGGATCCCAGATAGAAGTTTCTCAAGAAAAATGTTGTGTCAACATTAGTCACACGACAAACTCATAACTCACCAAAGTACAAGATTTCATCCTCAATGGATCATACCAGTAAAGGACAACCTTTAGAGCAAGTAAGTACCATAGAGACTTTTCTGCAATCCTGTGTTAAGTTAATGAATGATCCATCACCTATTAAGGTATTACAAAATATGGTAGAAAGATGCAACACAAAGGTACAAGGGAAGTTAGAGTAGAAAACAGTCAATCATCTCCATACAAGAAGAAGGACAAGCAGAGAATTTAGACTGAATGCTAACATTGGGGATTTCAACATGGGAGATATTATACTGGATTTAGGATCTGAAGTAAATGTCTTACCTAAGAATACATGGAAGTGTATGGGAGAACCCACATTAGGGTATTCACTTGTCCAGATGAAACTAGAAAATCAACATAGAGTGTTACCAATTGGAAGGCTTAAAGATGTGACAATAGATTTGGATGGAGTGTGCACTATGGAAGATTTTGAAGTGATAGAGATAGTAGATGGCACAACACCTTACCCAACATTACTTGGATTGGATTGAGAATTTTATAACCATTCTATAATCAAATTGAATACAAGAAAAATGAATTTTTAATCAGGAAAATATAGAGTCATTACACCATTGGATCCTTTAGAAAGAGAAAGGTTTGTAAAGGCCACTTGTTTGGATCTGGAAGAAATAAACTAGTTGTATAGAACCACCACACAAGAATATGATTAAGTCAACACAACTGCAGATGGGGTACTCAACTGGAGAAGAATTACATCATGTGTTTCCGACTCAGACACGGGTTTGGAAAATTGACAACATCGATTACATGAAGGTTCCACAAGGAGGTGCACAATAATTGACTGTGAAGTAAGATGGGTTGGTACAGAGATAAGAGAACCTCCCAATTTTCATGGGCTAAATGACTTAGAGGAATTCATGAAAAAATATGAAGAGGAAGTGTTAGAAAATTAAAGGCTCTTAGACCTAGATATTTCACTAAAGGAAACACTTGCAAGATGGTGGTGCGTGCACAAAGAAATAATTTAGGACTGGTATAAGTGTAAATGACTACTACGCATTAGATTTGGTGTAGAATAGGGGATAAATAAAAAGAAGAAGTATGATGAAAAGGGAACACTAAGGGAACACTTGGAGAGGTGCAAAAAAAAATTGAGGATGACACTGCCAGAGGAATGGCCTCATCACTTTATTCATACATTGGAAGGGATACCAGGGAATAGATACATAGACTAGGAGATGCATAGAGGTACTACAGAATGGACAAGATTACAACAGAATTTTGTAGTAACCTTCTCATTCGAAAATAAGAACCCAAACATTAATTCAACACTGAAACTAATACAAGGAGTGATATTTTTTTATGAACCAGAGGTTGAAACCATGACAAAATATCAACAACAGAACATACAGAAGGCCAAAGAGTTACTCTCGTGTTATCATGTTGAAGAGGAAGCACCATATGAAGATGATATATGCAACATTCAAATTATAGAGATTGAGGGAGAGAGATAGGTGGAAGGTCCATCTCTGGAGTTAGAATTATTTGTTCCACCAATCAAAGTTAAGAAATTCAACTTTGGGATGAATGACAATCCTAAAATGGCAAATATTGGAGAATATTGGGATGAGCAAACATTATAAAGAATAGCATATTTACTGCGTGAATACAATGACCTATTTCCAACAACCTTTATGGAGATGAAAGGCATGGAAAGGAAGATAGGTGAGATGAATATACCCCTCAAACTTGAGGCTAGACCTATCAGACAAAGACCTTACAGACTGAATCCAGTGTATAAGAAGAAAGTGAAAGTAGAAATTGACCGAATGTTGGAAGATGGCATTATAGAGCCAGTAGAGGAATATAAATGAATCATCCCCATTGTAGTCCAGAAAAATAAGCAAGGGGGGATAAGGATTTTTGTATGTTTGAGGAAAATCAATGATGTTTTGTTACATGACCCTTTCCCTACCCCTTTTGGAGATGAGGTCTTAGAAAATGTGGGAGGCCAGGAAGCATATTCATTCATAGATGGATTCTCAGGTTACCATCATATCAAAATAGTTCTAGAAGACATGTATAAGACTACTTTTTCTATAGAATGGGGATCCTACCAGTATACAATCATGCCCTTTGGATTGAAGAATGCACCAACTATCTTTTCAAGGGTAGTAATAAATGTTTTTAAGGAATTGATACATCGGTTTCTAGAAGTATATCTGGATTTTTGGTTTGTGTATAGTATTTTGAAGGACCATGTAGAAGTGTTAAGACCAATGTTGGAAAGATGCAGGAAATGTCAAATATCATTAAACATCAAGAAATGAATTTATGGTACACATTTTGGGATATTGTTGGGACATATAGTGTGTAAACATGGTTTACTAGTTAACCTTGCTAATATTGCATTCATTGTGAATTTACCGCCACCAAATTTAGTGCACCAGTTAAGAGAAACACTCAGACATACAGGCTATTACAGGAAGTTTATAATGGGGTATGTGCAGATTATTGCACCAATGGAAAAATTGTTAAAGAAGGACACCATATTTTAGTTAAATGAGGATTTTCAACAAGGATTAGACACTCTAATGGAAAATATGGTGATAACACCTATATTAGTATTTCCATATTGGGAAAGTCATTTCACGTGCATGTAGATGCATCATCCATAGCACTTGGAGCAATTTTGGTGCATCCAAGAGAAGTGGACTTAGATCATCCTATATCCTTTGCAATAAAGAATTTGTTAGAATCAGAGTAGAAATACAACACCACATAAAGAGAAGGCTTATCCATGTTATATGCACTTCAAGAATTCAAGCACTATTTACTGGATAAACATTTTAAAATGTTCATAGACCATTCTTCCCTCAAATATCTAGTCAAAAAGCCATTGTTGGGGGGGAGGATCTGCAGATGATTGTTATTATTCCAAGAATTCAATTTTGAAGTGATAGTCAAACCAGGGAAGCTAAATCCAGGACCTGATCACCTATCAAGGGTAACCAATGGAGAAGAACCTACTAACTTGGAAGACAACTTCCCTGATGCACAGTTATTTTCAGTACAGGTAGTTGATCAATACTTCATTGATATTATTGAATACTTAAGTATAGGGGTTGTGCCACGGGAATTTAGCACTACGCAAAAGAAAAAGCTGGTAGTCGTAGTTCTAGACTATCAACTCATTGCAGGTCATTTATACAAGATGGGCACAGATAGCATTTTGAGAAGATTTGTATTGGAACATGAATGGCCCAAGATTTTAGTAGAGTCTCATGAAGGTGTAGTTGGAGGACACTATGCAGTAAAAGCTACCGTGTAGAAGGTATTGCACATGGGATTATGGTGTCCAATAGTCCATAAAGATGCCAAAGAATATTTCCATAATTGTGATGTATGTCAGAGGGTTGGTAAACCCAACATAAGGGATGAGATTCCCCTAATACCACAAGTAACTTTGGTATTTGAAAAATGGGAAATAGACTTTGTTGGACCTATTAATCCACCAACAAAAAGGTTAGGAGCAAGATATATCATTATTGCGACCAAATACTTAACGAGATAGGTAGAAGTAGCACCATTCAAAGACTGTAGCATAGATACAACAACACACTTCTTATTTGAGTAAGTGATTACAATATTTGGATGTCCCATGATTTTGATGAGTGACCAAGGAACTCATTTTATTAATAATACCATTAGGGATATGACTGAGGAGTTTTAAGTCTGTCACCAGAAGAGTACACCATATCATCCTTAGGAAAATGGGACAGTAGAAGCTTTCAATAATATTTTGGAAAATGCATTGACTAAGATCTGCAATGTTAACAAGGATGATTTGGACTTGAAAATACCAACAATATTATGGGCATAAAGGACCACATGCAAGAAGTTGACAGGATAGACACCATCCAGACTGGTGTATGGACAGGAAGTAATGGTGCCATTATAATTTCTGGTACCCAGTCTACGTGTAGAAGCAATTACCAACATGACAGAAAGATGTATAGTATAGGAGAGGTTAAGCCAACTAATGGAAATGGAAAAGCACAGGATTTTGGCAGAATTTTACTAGGAAGTACAAAAAGCAAGGGAAAAATCCTGGCATGACAGACATATTTAAAATAAAAGCTTTAAGGAGGGAGACCTAGTTCTTCTCTATGACAACAAATATTTGCAACACCCTAGTAATTTTAGAATGCATTGGCTAGGGATGTATGAAGTAAATACTATCACAGATGAGGGATTTGTGCAGCTAAAGGACTTGGGAGAAACAAAACTAAAAGGAATGATCAATGGTAGTCGATTGAAACTGTATAGGACAATCAACCTACTAACTCTTAAAAGTTACAACACAGCAAGAAAGTCATGTATATAGTGTATTATAGTAGATATTAGGAAATAAAACCGATAAAAATAAATAAAAGGGGAAAAAGAAGAAAAATAAATAGAAAAATAGAAAAAGAAGAAAAACACAAAAAGAGGTAGAAGTTGACTGAACAACAGGAAAGTGAGAAAAAATTCACACATAGCAATTACTACGGCAACATAGAAAGACAATGTGCAGGAAAAATTGCACTCGGTGTAAAGGCATGGAAAAAGTTAAAAATAATTATGATCGAGTCTATAAAGTGTAGAAAGTTATAGTGTGTGCCCTAGCTATAATTGTGTGAAGAAGAGAGCGAGTGTTCAGATTGGATAAAATATTACACCACCAAAGTTTGGTGCTCCAGGCCAGTATGTATGGGTTACTCAATAGGGACAAAGGAGGAAGGAAAGGATGAGGGAGCCCAAGAACGTCATCAATCTTGAAGACATCACCACTTCTGAGAAAAAGTTAATCAACCCGACACATGTTGAGGAGGAAAAAATGACAACAACACAAGGGGAAGTAGAGCAGAGTTTTGGGACCCGAGACGACATTCCAAACCCTAATCCCGAAACACCGATTAAACTTGATGAAATGAAGGGTCAGCAATAGGGCCACAATGAAGAAGAGGTGTTGGTCAAGGACATCACCATCCAGTCGGACTCCAAAAGGGAAGAGGATGACGCATAAACAATAGAGGCAGGCCCATTTGTTGTTGGGTAGAAAAGTAAGGTGTAGGACACCACAGACATTACCCTTCCCTATCTCCCAGACGTAGTGGTCATAGTGGACAACATTCTTGGAAAAGTACCTAAACTGAGGTACTCGGACCATGATGTGCGCGATGCAACCAAATTCCCATATTTGGATAAGGAGGCATACCTAGAAAACATAGGGGAAATTGGACTTCTAGGTAAGCCAATAATGGAGCCCGCACAATGGATAACGGGGATGTACAACTCTGGGATAATGAACCTCTTGGACATACCACACTTTGGGCGAGGTGAAAATGTTGGGCTTTGCATCAAACAGCTGCTTGGCCAGGTACATGGAGACATCCTTTGGATGGATAAGATAGTACAACTTGATGTGGCATTGATTGCCAATATTATGGGATTACGTATAGTAGGCACACAACTAGAAGAGTACTTGGACAACAAAGTGTGCGAGAAGGAGATCGTTGAGCTGGTAAAATCACAATTTCTCACCAGTAGGGGAAATAGGGGCATTGTGCTGAGAGATATCAATGACAATGCGACAAGGTTCACCAAAAATCTTATGGCTTGCAAGTTGTTGATAAAGTTCATGAAATAAGAGGCTTCAGCAGGAGTCATCGCAGTAGCCGCGTAGTGCGTGAAGGGAGTAATGTTCAATTGGGTTTCGTACCTCCTGATTGATTGCAGAGATGCACAGGATAATGGAACCAAGTTCCATTATTCTTGGCTAATCATTCTCATAGCTTTGGCAGGATGGTAGGATCCAAAGGAAAGGAAAGTTCTATGTGACCAGATATGAGTCCCTCTGGTAGGCCAAGGACAATAAAAATCAACAAGAAAATAACACAGTATTTGTGATGCTGCTTGAAGAGATACAACAACACACAACCAATGTGTGGCGCATTCCTATGGAGGTAGTCCAAGAAACTAAAGGGATAGCTAGGTTTAAGGAATTTAGGAACCACATGTGGATCCAGGCCACAGGGGACCCAAAGAAGGCATGGTTGAAGATGCAATAATGCATCACAAGGGAAGATATTGACTAGATAATCAAATACTGGCCAGCACAGTGGAAGATGCCAGTAGGAAAACTAACAAAAAATCTAGCCGCAACACAATCCACCAATTCTAAAGGGTAGGTTGAAGAAGTTCCCTTAGTGAAAAACAAACATCCCAAATCATAACACTAGGAAGGCTGCAGTGTAGAATCAGGCATCGAGAAGCAGTGCAGTGCCAGAAATACCAAGGAGGACAACAACAGTGACTAGGACAAACAGTCATTAGGATTCCATAAATGGGGACACATCTCAGGCTAGTGAGAAAAGGGTACAGGTCACAACAAGTGGGGCACAACCCTCAAAGAAAAAAAGGAAGAAAACGTAGGTAGAAGAGATTCACAAAAAGAGGAAGTATACCACAGAATACCTAGTCATCACCTTGACAGAGGATAATGTTGACTTTGTCGCAGACAAGGTCCATGACAAGGGGGAAGAGGTGGTTCTTGTTGCATTGACACAAAGAAGATATCATGGAAAAACTCATATAAGTTCATGAAACTCGACAACAATTACATATTCATGTAGTACCACAGGCCACAACGCAACAACATGAAAATACACAACGACCCCCTATGTAGAAATAAGGAGAGGAGACAGTTCGGCTGGTAGTGCAAGAAAAGGACACATAACCAGTCACGTGACAAATGGTCATAATGGATAAAGATACTACATAGAAACCCATTGGGGAAATTGACCATTTTGAGGTAGTCATGGCACAGATACCAACCATGGAATTATACAGACTCCAGAGTAGTATAATGCAAGAAGTACAATCCAGAGCCCACGTGGATGCCACTAACTTGGAGGTGGGTAGGGGAGTCACCGAAATGTTACAAATCACCTGCGACCAATTGAGCTCGGAGAAACAGGAGGAGAAAAATGTGTTGACAAGCTAGATAAGGGGATAACAATGGTATACAAATGCATCCTAGATAGTGCACAAGCACTAGAGAGGAGTGCAGAAGAAAAGATACAAATCATTTCACAGACAATTGAGGGATATGGGCAGGAAATAAAGGAGATAAAAGAAAAACTTAATCCTAGGACTCCTCCTGAGGTTCAAGAACAGAGAGAACAACAATATGCACTCCAGATAGTAGATATGGAAAAGGAAGAAAGGGAAGTCACAGAACTATTGGACAGAACTACGCCGATTTGGACCATGTTGTTAGAGGATGAAAAGGTCCAACAGTTGGACCAACAAGAGGATAAAATCAGTGCTACCATACAAGAGTTAAAGCAACGACATAAAACCATGAGAATTATGGAGCGCTTGAAGGGAACCCAAGAAATGAAGACTCTACAGACAGAGTTAAAGACAACGCAGACTGTTATCACTGAAAAATCATTCGCAACATTGCACACAATGGTTGAAGAAAAACATCAATGCCAGCAACAATTAGTCCACCTACAACATCAAAATCCATCCAAAAGGAAAAAAACTATATACTTGGGTCAAAAATCAAAGTGCACAAATTCACCAAAGGAAACGTGCGCACAGTGCACATAATGTGCGGGCTAACACAAGCCTCAACGTGCATTGTGTGCAAAATGCACAACTCTCTATGAGAAAATCTACACACTTCTATGAATGACAAATTTATGGATCTTTTTGGCCCCTCAACCACTTCTAGTCCAACCCCCAACACGATTTGACACTCATATCTGAGCGAAATCTAGCTTGGAGGTTGGTCAAAGGCTAGAGGGTGACCTAAAAGGCCCCTTGTTCACACTATGAACCAATTACATTTTTCCATGGATGGATGCTATAAATATGTGCCATGGGTGTGCTAAGAAAATAATATCTTCAAGGTATTTTTATGCTGCAAGAATTCATCTTTGAGAATCCTCTTTTCTCTTCGAAGCCTTCAAACACCATTGCAATAAGCCATTTCACTCACCTTTTGAGGGAATAGGCATTGTATTTCTTCACCATTTGTCATTTCTTCCATTGTATGAAGAGAATAACTTTAAATTAGGGAACTTAACAGCCCTCCCAAGGAGGAAGAGGGGACTCATAAGTCCTTTCCTTTCTCTATGGTTTTTAGCCTATCAATCTATTGTTCCATTGGTAGTTATATGTTGGTTAATATTTTATTTTCATGGTTCTAGTTTCTCAAGATTCTCTAACATTTATTTCTTAGTTGTTTTTTGTTGTATTTCTTTGTTTTCATGTGTATTTGGTTTTTCTAAGAAACTCACAAAATTATTTCATGTGTATTTGGTTTGTCTAACCAACTCACAAAATTCTTTCTTTCTATTTTTGCTCACCCAAGTGACAAAACCAACACAACAGATTGGCAACCATATTGGGGATTGGTATCAAATTCCTCCCTATTTAAGTCTTGAGAGCACTTAATTTTTATTTTTTTGACATGCAGGTACTAAAATTGGCCTAGCCCAACCTACCAAAGTCAAAATTCAGAGCTGAGGAAATAGTATTTCACTTGGAAATTTCTTCCTCGACGCTTGACCGGAAGTGCATGACTTTCAAGGCCCATAGATGTGCACTCTGCGCACTCTGTGTTAAACAAGATTCATTACTCTATGCATTATGCGCCCTCTGCACACCTTTAAGAACTGTGACCTGTGCATAAATCCATTTTTTTCAAATTGTAAGGGTTTTATGAATGGTTTGAGGGCCCCTGGCCTTTAGATTTTTATTTTCCTGCACTTTGTAAGGAAACAACACTCCACTTAGAGTCCTTTATCATAAGAAAGGTTAGCTAACATAGGCATATAGGGGTAAGAAGAATCACTATTATGTTCTTTTTTTTGTTTCCACATGGATGGCTCATTTGTCTTTTAAAATTTTAAGTTGAAGTTATTGCTTTTCATACTCAATCACTTAATTTGGGACTAGAAGTTAATTTTAACCCTCAAGTATGCTCTTCCCCTGCACGCTAGTGTGATCTTGGGAATCAGAAAGGTGGTTGAGAGGACATTTCATCTCCCTTAACAAAATCATTTGAGAGAGGACAAAGCCCCCCTAGGGTTCCTCTTAGTCTTTGGAAATCATCTTAAAGATTTGTAAGGGCCCATACATGCCCACATGTTTAAAATCTTAGGATGGTTTCTAAAAATATTTCTTAGTTTAGATCGCAACCTAGGGAATTTTAATGATCAAGTAATGGGCCCATACATGCCCACATGTCTACAATTATAGGATATTTTCAAATCTTTCTTAGTATAGACAACATTTTAGGGAGTTTAAAGGATTTTTAAGGAACCATATGTCCACATTGCTAGTTCTTTAGGGCTTTAAATATTCTGCATGGTTGTACCAAAGACACATAGTAAGCTAGGTAAAAATATTTGTAAGGACCACAAGAAGTCCACATGTTGCAATCTCACAGTTAACTTATTAAAATCTTGGCACACTTTTCATTTTCTTGCACACAAAGCAACTCCTCACACACACAATTTCTATTTAGAATAGTGGAGGTCGAAGTAGGATTTCTCCAAAGGAATTCTGAAAGATCCAACTACTTATTTGTAAATTATCCACACCAAATTAATTCAAACGAATTTGGTCCATGACCCCAATCTCTCATCCCACCACATCTCAAAATTTTCTAAAAACGCACTAAATTTTCCTCCATGGGAGGTGCAAATAGAAATCTTTTAGTCTAGGTAGGATCTCAAGGGTAGACATCNATCCCACCACATCTCAAAATTTTCTAAAAACGCACTAAATTTTCCTCCATGGGAGGTGCAAATAGAAATTTTTTAGTCTAGGTAGGATCTCAAGGGTAGACATCCAAATAACCCCCTGTTATCAGGTTCTCACATTTTCAAACAATAGAAGTTGAGAAATAGGGAACTTTCAAATCCTCCAAGTCAAGTGTTTCTACACCATAAGGCAGGGAGATACCCATGAAGGGTCGAAGGCGGAGGTCCAGTTGTTCTACACATCCCTCCTTGAGTCACCCAACTCTTGTGAGGGAATCCAACCCGTGACCCATTTCTGAGGCCAAAAATATAAATGTCACACTTTGACCAAGGTACTTAGTGGCCAAACTTAGGATATCCACCCAGGTGGCGATTGTGGGTTGCAATCGCACCTTGATCAGATTTTGTGTGGCTATTGAGAAATATCACCATCTCTTTTGGGATATGCACCCTCTACCCCTCATTATAATTGATTACTTCAACCTTCACTAGTTCCTCTTTTGGTGGCTTTAGACCCCACTATTGAGTGCTATTGGAAGGCCCAATGGTAAATTGAGAGGAAGGATGATAGGTCTTTTAGGACACGAGCATTTTTTTTTATTGTTCCCCCACACGGACAAAATCCACCTATCCACATGCTTGTTTATTTACAATTGATTTATGTATGATGTTCATTTGATAACATACAATTGTGAGTTATATTGTTTTGTGATGGTAAAAAATATACAAAACTCTTGTTCATTTATTTCTCTCTTGTCACCATTTTCACACATCCACCTTGCTAGTTGGAAACCATATGGGAATCATAGAATCCCCGTCATTCTAGACACTTGTAGAATCTCCCTCCTATTCTAGGAGGGGTCCCTAGTCTTTCCAACTCACTGGCTCAACCATCTCACACCCTCATGAGTGCTACTATTTTGGGATCAACTTTACTTGGTTCCACTTTGCTTGGGTCAAATAACCAAGGTCATCCATTAATTAATTCTCCTTCTCAAGGAGATGAGGTTCAAACTTTTTCTCAAGGGAGATGTACAATCCCACCACTTCCCTCTCAAGGGATAGGTCCATTACCTACTCACACAATGGTTGGAACTAAACCTCTGCCAGATATCCCTATGCCATACTTGGCATCCCTCAACATTCCTTATTTGAACAAACTCATGAATGATCCCATTTTACATGACCCCAGATGGCCCAATATGCCTACCAAATTGCCTTCAGATATTCCAAAGTTTGAAGGAAAACCAGGGGAAGATCCTACCAACCATGTTATGACCTTCCACGTGTGGTGCTCTTCAAACAACATCATGGAAATTCCATCTTCTTGAGGTTATTTCAAAGAAATATCATGGGATCATCATCCAAATGGTATGTGGACGAAAAATCAAGGTCCCGTGTGACCTTTGAATCATTGCCCAAGGCCTTTTTTTCCTTTTTTCAAATACTAGTTTGTCATGATACTGGTTTAGAACTTCTCTCCAAGTTCAAACAAACCACTTCTATCCATATAGCTGACCACATCCGTGAATGGCGTTGGCAATGTAATTTGTGTAAAGCAGAAACCACCAAAGAACAATGTCTCGATTGGTTTCTCAAATCACTCGTCTATGTTATTGCCAAGGATGTAGCATCCACTTTTTCTCAGTTAGAAGAAGAAGCCATCAGCAAGGCCCAATAGTTTGACCTCATCTATGCTCAATCAGGTTATTTATAAACAGTATTTCCTGATGCACCTAGACCCATACCATTTGGCCAAGACAAACCTGGGATGTACCACGCTGCGGATGGATTGATTGGTTCTGTTATAACCCTATAATTCATAGGATCATCTATTGACTAGAAAATTTTCACTCTGGATGTATTTTGGCTTGCAAATAATATTTCATTTCTCCAAATTATTTTCAAGGAAAGGAAAAGAAAAGAAAATTCATGATTGTTGACGTTGATTGGTGTTTCCTAACCCAATGGAGACAAAAGCAAGGGAAGCAGTGCACAAAACCCACAAAAGCACTAAGCCTAAGTTTTTGTTGCATTCGCACCTAGAGAATAAATAACGTGCTTAGATCGACGGTCGATCTAGCGGCGTGTAGATCAACGACTGATAGTGGATTCCGGACCCCCTCGATTGTTCTTATTTTAAAGGTGGGGGGGGTTCGGAATGGTGACTAACAAGTGTGCACAGATCTACGGTCATCATGATAGTGTGCAGATGGATGGTCTATAGGCAATTCTGGACCCTCTCGACCGTTCTACCTTTAACAGTGGGGGGGGTCCGGAATGAGGCGGTTTTTTTGGTGGACCCTGTCCCAACGTGTCATCCATCGATTACATCAGACCTCCTCCGCTCCATGCTACATCCTTCATCCACATTGCGCCCTCACTCCCTTTTCCTTTTGTCCAGTCGACTACATCCCACTCAACCACCCATCCATGCATAAACCAAACTTAGGTTAAAAAGAAACTCAATAGGTTAATAATGTTAGTAATAAAATTTAGTATAATTAGTTCAATTAAGATAGGCTAGACTAGTTAAATAATCCATTAATTAATTAATTAATTAATAAGTAATTTAGTTATTTAATAATTAAGTTAGTTTGGTTAATCTAATTTAGTGTTAAACATTAAAATAAAATTAATTAATATAAAAACCCATTAGATAATACAAAAAGAAAAACAATTAAAAATATATATATTTCAAAAAGAAACATGTAACTTAATACATATATTAAATAAAGCATATATAAATTAAAACATACAAAACAATAAAAAACATAATAAAACCAAATTAAAATATACGAAAGCAAAACAAAACATAAAACAAAAATCAAAAATTAAAAAACTAAAAAGAAAACATATCCTAAGTTCAAACTTCACATCACATCCCACATACACAAATCAAATGGCCACAAATAATTCCGAACCCCCCGCTTGCCATCCGAAACTTAACGAGAGGGGGAGGGTCCGGAATTAGGTTGTATTATAAAACCACCCCTGGACAGGTATTGTCTCCACAGGCCAGCAGAACCCTGGTTCCCTAAAACTACTTACCACCTCAAGGGGGGGGGGGTCTGGAATACCACTCTTTCCCCAAAAAAACCGCTTTCACAGCGTTTTTACCAGTTAACTTGCAAAGCAAATTTCAGGCAAAATAAATCAAATTTTGAAAAACCGAGAGAGATTTTTCTCTGTAACGGGATGAGAAACAAAAACCTCTCTCATTTTTTTCACAGGTGCTACTAGAAGGGATAATCAAATCCATCTTCAAGGCCCATTTTTCCAGTTTTTCATTTTCTTGTTGCAGACCTAATTTTACGGGAGGTGTTTCGGTGATCTGGAGGCAAATTTGGAGAAACCGAAGGAGGTTTTTGTCCAAAACATGCCCATATACAATAACCTCCTTCATTTTTTTCCTAGGTATCATAATTAAAGAGAAACATATGTCAGTGCGGACCCTTGTTTTGCATAAATTCGACAAGTTTTTCTTGGTGGATAGTTCAATATTTTTAGGGATTTTTTCTATTTTTGGCCAAGATTGCCCATCTGTCAAAGAAGGATTTTGAAAGTGAAATTGTTGATAGGATTTTGGCCCCTTAATATAGTATCCAATCCTATTTTTATGGAAACTATTTGATCTTGTACTATTTTTAGTATTTCAGTTTTTGTTTAATAGGATCTCTGTTTTTGGTGTAAAGGCTATAAAGCATATGATTTCAAGGTAAATGGGGTTGATCAATCAGGGGACCATGATTGAGGTTTTGTAAAACAGCTCACTGAGCCTTCTGTATTTTCATTGATTCAATAATACATTCACAACAGCTACATGATTCATGTGTCATTTTTGGTGGTGATGTTTTCCTCATTCACTGCAAATTTGTTTCCATTGTATTTCTTAAGTTATTCATACTATGAATTATGCAAAGAAGTTCGAAGAACATAATTTGTTGAGACATACACTATGTTTCTGGCTTTGACATAATTGTCAATGTTTTCTTCTTAATGGTTAATTTTAGAATTCTTGATTGCCTTGTTATTGCCTATTCTTCTCATCTTGCTCCTCTAAATCTAAAAATCAAATTCAAAGAGTCCAACAAGAGTTCCTACATTTCCCTGTAATGTTGTCTGTAGAACTTTTTTTTTATTGAACTTCAAGTTGTGACCCCATTACCCAATGGACCTCTTTTCTCCTGTTCCAGCCAATCATTTAAAAAATCCAAACTCTGAACCCATTAGCTAGCCTAATATCTATTCAAACAAATCTATATCACACAGAGAGATCCCTCTCTAAGTCTTGGAGGGCTAGATCCAAGACTCAAAGTGGTTTTTATGTTGCCTCTGTGACTACCTCCACATCCTTGGGCAAATTACAGAGTGCTAACAGAATGGCAACCATACTGGGGAACTTTCTCCAGTAGTACACTTCAAAGTTCCAGATCTGATCACTGATGGTGGATAGTGACCAGACACAAGAAGGCTAAGATCATTCACCTAGTGACTCCAAAATAGCTCCAAATGGTGCCAACTCAAAGACTTCACTGGAGGAGGAACCTAAAGAATGGCCAAGCAGCCTAGAAAGACCAGGTACTCAAGATCAAATTGCATTCAAGACATCTTTGGTTTTATATGTAATTATGTTATATCTTATTCTAAGCCTGATCAAAAGTATATTGATGAAGTTTATATTGACCATCTACAAATTGATGAGCCTCAAGAGATCAGATCTCCAATTGTACATTATGTACATACTCATACACTTGTGCACCTCCCAGATGCACCTGTAAAAGTCCTAGTGAGACATAAGCCTCCTGCTTTATCTCCTACTCTTGCTAAATCTTTGGATGGTTGTAAGCCTCTTGCTTCACCTCCTGTACCTACCAAAATCCTAGACAAATACAAGCCCCTAGATTTGCCTCCTATCCTCCATGACTTCCCTGCAAATTACACCAATAATATGCCCAGGTTTGATGGAGAAAATGCCAATATTACTATTGAAAATCATATCCAAAGTCTTGAGGATTTTCTTGACCTATTTGAGGTAGAAGATGATGATGTCTGCATCAGAATGTTTTCCCTATCATTGGGAGGTAAAGTCAATAACTGGTTTAAAAATCTCCCAGCTACAAGCATTAACAATTTCCATCAGTTTGTGCAAGTTTTCCTAGATCGATGGGTGATCATGAGAAATGTCTTTCTCATCCTAGAAGAGTATGACCATTTGAAAAGAAAACCAGGGGAAACAATACAACAGTTTTCGGCAAGGTTCAATAAGATATATCATGCAATGCCTACTGATATAAGACCACCCCCAGGATCAACACACTTGCATTTCCTATATTCCTTTGATCTTGAGATGGAATTTCAATTAAGAGAAAGGAACACTGCAAGCCTTGAATAAATGCAGAACATTGCAGTTGATGTGGAGGCCAATTTGTTGATCAAAAGGTCAAAGGTAAAGAACAAAGAAAAGGAGCGGCTGAAATCTCTAGTAGCTAAACTGGACATTCTGGCCAACACCATGGAAGAAATGTTGCACATGATTAGCATAAGAGAAAAACTCAAGGTTCAAAGACATCATGTTCCATTGATTTCAAATAAAGAAAAGGTCACAGTTCCCAAACAGTTTGCAGCTCACCCTTGGTACCATGGTTTGGATAATGATTCTTTCATGCATTCAATTCACAACGCAGTCAAATATGAAGCTCCATCCCAACTTGTAGAGGATCAACCAACTGATATGATGTGCATGTTTGATGACATTCTCTTCTTGGATAATCTACCCAAGTGTGATCAGTATGATGATGATCATGAGGCTGAAATAGAGGTGGATTGTTCAAAGAAATCAACCACATATGATTGGGAGGAAGAAGATCATTTGCAATCCCAGTAGGACAATCAATCTGTACATGGAAATTATGACAGCAATGATCAAAGTGCATAAAATCTCAGAGTAAGTGGAAACACTTTGCCCTTATGTTTCTCATCTTTTCAATTTCTGAAAAGAAACTCTAGGCCCGTTGTAAATAGTGAAGACAGAAAATTCTTTGATCAATCAGTTGAAGATGCTATTGTTGATCTGGAAGTTGATCCAAAAGTGTAGCTCTTGAGCCTTTTTGAAGGTCAAACTTTAGATGAAATCATGAAGCCTAAAACAAGTGATGAGCTGACCCATCTTAATTCATTTCCCCTATGCTTTAATTCATTTCAAATTTTGAGGGGGAATCTTGGTCAGATTCTAGTTGAAAGTCACAGTGTAATCCATGAAGTACCAGTAGAGCCAATGGCACCATTATCTAAAGAATTTTATGATCCTATCGTTGATATTCTGGATAATGTTTGTTTTCAAAGTCAGTTTTCATTTATCCCCAATGTTTTCAAAAATTGTTATGATATGGATATGATCAGATAGTCAGCTACAGGGGTGTGTTCAGCAGAAGCATCATTTCAGAATCCATCAGAAAAGTTGCAGCCATGTCAAGAAGTGCACGAGGATGCAAATAGCACAACCATAGCATCAAATCATGAAGTTGAGTTGGTTAAGTTTGAATATCAAGGAATAGGTCAATTCTACCTTGATCCTATAGCCACCTATATGGATAAATTTTTCACTGGAGAGCCCCAATCTATCACTAGCATTACTTTGGTCCTTCRGAATTGTCAAGGTCTCTGTTGTAAATATCAATCATGTTTTCAGTAGTGGCCATTACACTTTGCAGTTTTGAATCTATGGGCAAAAGGTCAGGCTGCCTTTTTGACTGTGCTAACAAGCAGTCAAGCAGTCCAATGGTCTCAACAGCTACTTGATTGGCTTCATTGGCATTTTTGTATTATTTGATTTAGCATGATTTTCAGCTATATAGGGTAGGTAGGAGAATGTGAATAAGCTCATCATTCTGATTATCTCTTTTTCAGCAATGTTCATTTTGATTGGTTTCAGTTGCAAGATCAAAACAGGTACAGGTTGTAGAATAAGATTTTAGGATCAGCCCAAAGAATAAATCACCGGTTTACATGTTCACAATTCAATGGTTCTTGAAACCTCCCAAAAGAGTTGTCATCCCTAGGTGGAGCCACTGTTATAACCCTATAATTCATAGAATCACCTGTTGATTGGAAAATTTTCACTCTAGATGTATTTTGGCTTGCAAATAATATTTCATTTCTACAAATTATTTTCAAGGAAAGGAAAATAAAATAAAATTCATGATTGTTGACACTGAGTGGTGTTTCCTAACCCCATGGAGACAAAAGCAAGGGAAGCAGTGCAAAAAACCCACAAAAAGCACTAAGCCTAAGTTTTTGCTGCATTCGCACCTGGAGAATAAAGAACGTGCTTAGATTGACGGTCAATCCAGTGGCACGTAGATCAACGGCTGACAGTGGATTCTGGACCCCCTCAATTGTTCTACTTTTAATGGTGGGGGGG
>JASDQU010243063.1:54482-98690 GCA_032191745.1 Picea mariana
GTCATCAGTCCCTTAGTGAATGAGCTACCATCCACAGCATTGTGACATGTGGTTCATGTCCAATGATCCATCACACCCCATACACAGTATCCCTTCTACGTCCTCACCACTCCAGGAAAAAAACACTTATCCATTGGCAGTTCCCCTTATCACCTCTCAGGATCTCATGTACTCTCAAATTTTCCATTGCAAAGAAGATATCCTAGAGGAACTCACTACCCCCAATTTCCCATGGAATGCACTCCATCATCGAACACTTTTTCTTTCACAAGAGGCCTTTCACCCTCCTATCCAAGCCTCCCTATGCACAATTGAAACTAAGTATTTTATTCCTTTAGGGAATATAGATTGGTTCAACAACCCTATCCCTTCCCCATATGCTTTTGAAGAAGGCAACATGGCCAACATCTCCCCCACCATCAACATTGACAATTCCATTAAATTGGGAATCATAGAAGAAATCACCATTGGCGTTGCATTCTCCCCTGAAGAAATCATTGCTTATAAATCTCTCTTTCAGGAATACCAGGACATTTTTTCCTGTTCATATATGGAGATGCCTGGCCTCGATCCTTCTATAGTCGAACATCGAATCGACACCTGGCCGGATATCGCCCCCATTCATTAAAAGAAACACCCCCTACACCCATCCAAATTTGCGGCTATCAAAGCCAAAATTGAGAAGTTACACGTTGTTGGTTTCATTTACCCCATTACGTACACTTCATGGGTATCCAACCCCCATTAACAAAAAATAGGGAACTACTCGCGTCTGCACAGACTTTTGCGATCTCAACCATGCTTGTTCCAAAGACAATTTCCCAACCCTGTTCATTGACCAAATCATCGATTATTGTGTCGACCATGAAGCACTATCCTTTATGGATGGGTTCTCCAGCTATAACCAAATTCAAATCCATCCAACAGATCAATACAAAACCGCTTTTACTACCCCTTGGGGTACCTTTTCTTATCGCGTCATGCCTTTTGGACTAAAAAACGTCGGTGCTACATTTCAACGGGGCATGACATATGTTTTTCATGATATTTCGCACATCATCCTTTCCTATTTGGATAACCTCACTGCTCGATCCAAAAAGCGAACCCAACATTTAGATGACTTACGCATATTTTTCCAACGATGTCACCAATACAATATACACTTGAACCCCCTCAAGTGTGTCTTTTGCATCACTGTCAGGTGCCTCATTGGGTTCATCGTCTCCCAACACGGCGTCATTGTGGACCCCCTCAAGGTCCAAGATATCACAAAAATTCCACCACCCAGGAATTTAAGCCAACTACAGAGCTTACAAGGAAAAGCCAACTTTTTATGTCGTTTTGTCCTAGATTACGCCACTCATGCACATGGTTTTCTCTACTTACAGCTTCATGATATCCCATTTCTATGGGACAAGCATGCTCAAACCAATTTTGATGATTAAAAATCTTCCTTATCCAATGCCCCTTTGATTAGTCCCTCGGACTATGATCATGATTACATCCTCTACTTATCAACCTATGTTGTTTCAGTAGCAGGAGTCCTCATCCAATTAGGGGATGATGAGTGTGAACATGTGAATTGCTACATTAGTAAAAACCTTTCAGGGCCACCCTTGAAGTATAATCATGATGAGAAACTCATGTTATATGTTGTCCTTGCAGTCCAAAAACTGCGACATTATATTATGTCTCGAACTACCAAGTTCGTAGCAGATTCCAAACCCATGCAGTACTTGCTTAGTCGATGACAAATTAATGGAAAACGTGTCCATTGGATTGTTATCCTCTAGGAATAAGACCTAGATTTTTCTACTCCCAAAATCAAGAAAGATCTTGTCCTAGCCGAACTCATTATGAATTTTCCCTCAGATGCTCAAACTTCCCCCATCAATGAGGATTTCCCCGATGAACACCTCTTCTTCATCCCCTCTGATGACCCTTGGTACGGAGACCTCCTCATCTACCTTCCTACACATAATTTTGGGTATCATATCTCTCTAGATGATCGTTGACGCATTGGCCATCATGCCCCTACCCTTAAAACCCCCTATATGGCCCTCTATACAGCCCCATCTACCTACAAACTAGGAATTTCACAAGGTACATAATGATAGGACCACTAACCTATCTCTCACCACTCCTGGATCAATAGCCTCACTCTCCCACAATCTCAAAAACTCATCACAACTATCTCGTCAGCACAACAATAGTGACAGGTACAAATGAGGTGGCATTGTAGGCCCACCAGCCATATATATATCCCCTTTTTCCCAACTTCCACACTCTGTTACAGGAGCCCAGAGCCTCTTTTTTCCAATTTGTTCTCATCCATGGGATCCTCATCCCACCATATACACATTCACATTCCCCAGTTCATCATTTGCACTTGGCCCCAGAGGAGCCTTTTTCTCACGTCACGTTCAGGTACGCATGCTCACTTTCAGTTTTATCAAATAGTTTTTCTATGATCTTTCTCATTAGATATTGTTCACATTGGGTATTTTTTTTTTCTTGTGTGCAGGTACCTGTTCAAAAAATTTTATAGCCTCTTTAGGTATATGTTTGACAATGGCATGTAATTATTCCCTCTGACATTTACCTTTAGGATCTCTACATTAGGATCTACAGCATCTTCACCTCTATCACATTTTGGTACTTTCATCTGATAACACTCCCCCCCACATGAGTTGTCCCATTCATAGTCCCCCCTGGAAACTTGAAACTCATGTTGATTTCACCCCCTAGGGATGGAACTCTCGATAGTCTTATGCTCTTTCGAGAATGAACCCCATACTTATTTTCATCATATTGCTAAACTTTCCAATGGACTCTCAGGTCATATCATCGTGGTTCTATTGACTCCATATTTGTAGTTTCATTATCCCTCCACCTCATCCACCATTATTTTTCCCATCTACAGATTGTCCTCCATCCATTTACCTAATACAGAAACCCACCCATGGGGCCCCCACCCTCCACCATTTCTCTTTCATAAACTTGCACCCTAACAAGCTGAGCCATATTTCACTGGGGCACCCATTTCTGTATCTGTATACTCAACCCAAATTATTGTTTATTTCTTTGGTAATTGTATAAATCCTTTTTCTAGCATATACATATCTTTTTTCGTCGTCATCCTTGATGGCCTTATTTTTCCTAGCAAAGCAACCCATGTTGCTCATGGTTAGGGAATCCACACTTTCTTCATGCTGACATCGTTCAAGAACCCCGAGTATCCCAAGTCCATGTACCCACGATCTCTGAGTTTTTCCACTTTGTTAGCCTCTGGCACAGTTTAACCCCATATCTAGTCATTCCCATGACACTAGATCCAATTTTACAGTTGCTTCCAGTCATCCTTCAAAATTCCCCAACCAAGGGTAGTCTTGCATCCCACAACATCTTGATTTTATTTATGTTACCCATCAGTACCTGATATCATCTATTACTTAGTATATTTCACGAATACCTTTGCTTCTTGGAGTCATTTCTCCCTTCTTATGGACATCAACACAGCTTCCTGAAGGGAAATAATATCTTGATTCTCATTACCTTTTCAATGAGGAGTCTCAGATGGCAAAGAGAGAATCATCATTGCTTTTTGATTCCATTGACCCCCATAACATTCGAATTCAGAAAAATCTCATGTTACAGTGGGTCTTACTATGCGACTATTGTAGTTTTTTCATACAAGTCGAAGACCTCTGATTTTATTAGGCCATCAATGCCTACGCGTCATAGACAATTCTTATAGTCATCCTTGACTCACTTCAAAGCTCATTCACCATTCAAAACTTTCATCTGTCATTATCAAATTCCCTGGAGGGCGCTGCAGTTGTCTACATCATCATTCATCATCAGTTACAATCCCACATCTCGGTTTCATGACACGAGCATGGAGCATGCTGGACTCGTTTGTACACAGATTTTATTTTTTCTCCCTAGAGAAAGGTTTGGGTCCCATAGTTTTCCCTTTCCCTCCAACAGATCACTCTTGCAGTTCCTCTCTTCACTCTTCCTTATAATGAAACTCTCATCAAAATAAACATTGATGTATTTCGGCTATACGTATGCTCCTAAACTCACACATCAGGGGGCATTTGTTATCACTAAAAAATCATCTGCAACATTGCACACAATAGTTGAAGAAAAAAATCAATGCCAACAACAATTAGTCCACCTACAACACCAAAATCCATCCAAAAGGAAAAAAACTATATACTTGGGTCAAAAAACAAAGTGTGCAAATTCACCAAAGGAAGTGCTCACACGGTGTGCATAATGCGTAGGATAACATAAGCCTCGGCGTGCACTGTGCAAAAGATGCGGGACTGTCTACGAGAAAATCTGCGCACTTATATGAACGACGCATTTCTGGATCTTGTCGGCCCTATTAGCACTAGAAGTCACCTCTGGATTGCAGCAGAGGTAAGCCCAATACCCATTAGTTTGTATGTCATAATGAATGAATTAAAGGGGGTCAGATGGGTGCAGACTCAAGAAAATATCACTTTAACTCGGAAATCTGGACCAGGCAATGCATGAGTGAGTGAGGTCTTGATTTAACTTCAGTCAGTAAGTTGTAGTAAAGGGTGAGTAGGGGGAAGAACTAGTGAGGAAATGTAGAGGTCTACTATGAACATTGGGTCTTCCAGCAGCCTAAGGAGGAAAACATTCGAATACAAGATCTTATTGAACCCAAAACTTCAGGAAACTAAAAATGTCATAACAATATTGCAATCAAACATACATTACAATATGGTCACAACAACTCGACTGGATCACCCATGCCCAAGTCTTCAGTATCATAAGTAAAAGAGATGAAATAAAGTTGACTGTCATTAAGCAAGAAGTCTCAAATGGAAATACATAACTAGAGAACTAGTGTTCTTCATTAAAACTTTACAATAAGGGAGCTTAGCTCAACCATCGACCATAAAAAAATATCAAAACTAACTATTTATACTCAGACGCATTTAAGGCTTAGCATCTAAATTTTCTTCTATCAAGTTGCACTTGCATTCTTCTGTCAGACACAAGATCAGATCAATATGGGCTTTACAAGAAAATCTACTGACAGGGGAACTTTGGGTTGACAGTCTATCTCCATGGCCAATTCTTCCATGATTTCCATTTATGGAACGAAATGAGGTTCCAACTACCCATCTACTTTCATTAGATACTTTCAGTAGGATTAGGAAAATACCTGATCCTAAACGTTCTAGACGATCTCATGACTCCTTCGAGTCAATTCTGGCACCTCAAGGCCACACAGATCTTTCTCTGTGACCAACTCGGGTGCTTCAGCCTTTTGTGTGGCTCCTTTCCATCACCCCATATTCAATGTGACCTAGGGTCATGACCCTACGCAATTGTGCAATTGTGGGCGCGACCAAGGGTGGTTTGAAAGAAAACCACTTTTGTCCCTACAATTCACCATGAATCGCCATGCGTCCTTTTCTAAAAACCACGGTTCTGATTGCGGATTGCCCTTGAAATTTTAAAATGTGCACACCTTTCGACCTGACAATGGAGCGTGACCATTGATCTTGTGATCTGAGATGAGGCTTCCTGATCAACGGCCCAACTCTGGCGCTTTAGATCAATGGATGGATGACACGCGTCCCTTTGCATCCGATGACCCTAATTAACATCGGGCATTTTGGGACTCGGGGCTTCACGCCTTGCTCCATGCTGAAACCTCTGAAACACAAAATCACAATTTCTCTTATCTTCTGCCACGTGCTCCCCTAGTTGGATGGCTCAGATCATTTCGTGAATTTGCATTTCACGACTTTGCACTGTGTTCCATTCTGAAATCTCTGAGTCACGGAATTGTGATTTCTTGGATCGAGTGACACATGTCCCCTTTCATCGGATGACCCTGATCTACCTTTGTCCCAAAGGTCCATATATCCATTCACACGCTCAGATCTAATGGTCCAGATTTGATCTTCACCTGCGTGCCTATATGTGGATTTCGACGGTCCAGATCTCTCCTTTGATCAGTGACTACGATATTTTCATTATTTTGCATTTTGTGAGTTCTAGAGACTCTTCTCTTTGATCACTCCATCTCGCGAAACCATGAAATTGATAATTGTGCACCACATGTCCTTTAGAAATGAAAGGATCAGATCATTTTGCGATTTCACATTTTGCAAATCCTCATGAATCTTCCCTTTGACTACTCCATTCTGCGAGTCAACGAAATACTAATCTTGCACCACATGTCCTTCCCAGGATCAATGACTAGGATTGGCCTTGTGATTTCAGAACTCTGACGCTATACTTTGTGCAAATCTATGATCCCGATCATCCGATGGTCGTCGATCTGATCTACCTAATGGATCTCTATCGTTGAAAGTTGATCTTGCTCGCTCACTTGATTTGAGTCCATATTAGACTGCTCTGAGTGTTGTGCTTTATGCTCATGGTTGTGGCCTGTGTAAATAAATACTTGGATGATTGGCTGAGGACTCGAGAAAGCAAAAGGATTAGTGACAGAGGTAGAGAGAGAAGTGATTGGTCTTAGAGAAAACAGGTCGATCAAACAGACGAAGGCAGACAAAAGAAAAACTACAAGCCAAGAGGAAAAACTTACAATCAGGTCTGCAAAAGGAGGAGAGACGGGAAAAAATATAGACTTAGGTGAAAACCAAAAACCCATAGGACTCTTGACAAGTTTGTGTGATAACATTTGGCTCCACAGGGGATGGCATGCTCCTTGTGAGCTGCTAAGAACAATTAGTTCCAGTGCCTTAGATATTGGGCTATGGAGTCTAGCTTAAAACTTTCACAGAAGAAAATAGGGAAATATGTACACCGCTTTACTAAAAAAAAAGAAAACAAACACATGGGCTCCAGAAAGAGATTATTTATGTACAATCCTAGGCTAACTGATTTTTACAAATGCTAGGTGAAAGAAAACTTCCACTGTAGCCACCCAGATTGCTCGGTAATATAATTATTTTCTTCACTACAAAGGATCCAAAAAATGTAAGGGAAGTATGACAACAGAACGAGAACATGATTTGGAACACTGACCATACCCCTAAGTGATGATAATATGAATAACCTTGCAGACTCCAGTGCTTTTGGAAAACATAGCTCCATATACAACCCCATGGGGTCACAAAATTTATAATTGGGAAAGCTCAACTGGTAAGAAATTAGCTCCTGCACTTCCTTGTTGCTCACTCGTCGTTCGATGTTCTCAAAGTGTACAGGTGGGTAGAGGATTGATGCGGGTTGGCTGATCCCAAGTAATACTTTCTCATTTGCAAGTTCAGGACAGGAGATAAACTGCACCTTTAGCTCCTCCATTTCTCCTTTGTCTTCTTCGATAACATCTGCTAGCTGAGAGCAGGAAGTCTCTTCATATATATCCATGGATGGCTCTTTCTCTCTATCATGCTGCTCTTGGTAGGAGCTTTCACTTTCATAAGAATATTGGCATCCTATGTTTTTTTCTTCTTAATACTCTTCAGGGGTAGGTGAGTGTAGAACTCTTCTATCTTGCAAAGAGAAAAGAGTGATATCTTGATTCTTTTCTCCAACCATTTCTTCTTTCAAAATTGAGACATCAGGCATACTAGGTGTGGAGAATAATGCATCCATAGTTATGGCATCGTCAACACTATCATCAATCACATCTGGAAGGACTTCTTCTTGGGAAATAGAGAGAGAAAAATTTTCATCCACATTTGCAAGATACTTACTTTCATCCTTGCTTTCTCTCTCAATCAGATATTTACCAGACTCATCACACGAGGAACACTCTATCATCTGCAGAATGTGGAGTGTAAACCTCTTACAACAGTCATAAAAAATAAGATGAGACGGGTAAATMTTCTCGTAATACGAATTAAAAKCATCATGAAAATCCTTCAAAGAATGGATCCTAGCAGCAGGGAGAGATAGACACCATCCAAGAGCATCTTCTTCTAAAGAAAAATAGAACATCTTGATCCAGACATCCTCGTGATAGAAKCCATGTTCAAGCATGCATACATGAAATTTTAATAAGTGCTCATCGAGATGGTCATGCTTGCTTCCTCTGAATCTTGGAATATAATCATCCCATTCGTTTATAGCCAGAACTGGATGTGGATAACCAGATATGGRTGAGAAATTGAAAGGGGCAAACTTCTGAACCAACATAGCCGAGAGATTTGGCTCCTCATTTTCTCCTTCATGGCTTTCCCAGGATCAGCTTCATAATCACTATAAATAGGAACCATGGAAGAGATCTGTTTTTTGTCATCCTCGTTGCGATATCTATCGAAAGTTGCTTGTTCTTGGTTAGTATCTGACATGACTTCTTCATCATAAGAAGGGCTTCCAAGAACATATGTTTCAAGGACCAGAATATCCTCTTCATCTTCTTCGTAAGAGCAGCAAGCAAAATCTTCCTCCAATTCATCCATCCTTGCAGAAAGAGATTTTACCAACTTCATCAACTCCTCCAAGGTATATCCTTCATTCTCACATCTTTCGCAAGAACGAACTATGTCCTGAACACCATCTCTATATTCCTCACAATAGCTATGACAAATTAAATCAGAGGAATAAAACTTTTGACATTGAGTATTGAAAGATTCATGAAACTCTCTCAGGGAGGAGATGCTAGCAGGGAGAAAGGATCGATACCACTCATGAGCATCCCTGTCTAATGAGAACATGAACATCTTCATTAATACATCCTCATGATGTATCTCCCACTGATGCATGAGTTCATGAAACTCATGGAGATGCTCGATAGGATTGTCATCTCTGTGTTTTCTAAATATGTGCAAATAATCACCCCATTCATCCACAGTAGGGACAAAATTGGGAAAACCAGGAACAACAGAAAAATTAAAGGGAGCAAACCTTTGAGCCAAGATTTTGTCCATTTTGAACCAATGGAGTCACTGATCGATTCTTTACTCATGGAGTCGCCAGGTGAAATATATGCAACAGGAGTGTGTTTGGTATTTGTTCACCATCAAAGACCAGATTTGAACGTTGTGTTTCTCCCAGGGGTTACCAAGTATGGCCAGAAGCAGCCACACTGCAATAGTGGAGCTGAGATAGTGGAGTCACCTTAGTGGATTCACATCAATGGAGTCGCCAAGTGCACAGTTGCAATATATGATGTACTAAGCTCTAATGCACCTTTAGAACTAGTAAGATTTCTCATTCAATCCCAGGGAAAATCTTCAATTCATCCTCGGCAACGACACCAAAAAGGTTATCTCTAGAAGTCACCTCTATATTGCAGCAGAGGTAAGCCCAGTACCCATTAATTTGTATGTCACAATGAATAAATTAAAGGGGGTTAGATGGGCGCAGACTCAAGAAAATATCTCTTTAACTCAGAAATCTGGACCAGGCAATGCATGAGCGAATGAGGTCTTGATTTAACTTCAGTCAGTAAGTTGTAGTAAAGGGTGAGTAGGGGGAAGAACTGGTGAGGAAATGTAGAGGTCTTCTATGAAAATAGGGTCTTCCAGTAGCCTAAGGAGGAAAAGCTTTGAATACAAGATCTTCTTGAACCCAAAACTTCAGGAAACTAAAAACATCATAACAATATTGCAATCAAACATACATTACAATACGATCACAACAACTTGACTGGATCACCCATGCCCGAGTCTTTAGTATCAAAAGTAAAAGAGATGAAAAGAAAGTTGATTTTCATTAAGAAATAATTCTCAAATGGAAATACATAACTAGAGAACCAATGGTCTTCATTAAAACTTTACAATATGGGAGCTTAGCTCAACCATCGACCATAACAAAATATCAAAACTAACTATTTATACCTAGGACTACTAACTCCCACCAGGAGCATGCTCTGGTCACTGCATTTAAGGCTTAGCATCTACATTTTATTCTGTCAAGATGCACTTGCATTCTTCTGTTAGACACAAGATCAGATCAGTATGGGATTTGCAGGAAAATCTGCTGACAGGGGAACTTTGGGTTGACAGTCTGTCTCCACGGCCAATTCTTCCATGCTTTCCATTTATGGAACGAAATGAGGTTCCAAGCACCTCTCTACTTTCATTAACTAATTTTATCGGGATCGGGAAAATACCTGACACTCCTTAACGTTCCAGGTGAGCTCATGACTCCTTCAATTCAATTATGGTGCCTCGAGGCCATGCAGATCTTTCTATGTGACCAACTTGATTTCTTCATCCTTTTGTGCGACTCCTTTCCATCGCCCCATATTCAATGTGACCTAGGGTCATGACCCTACACAATTGCATGATTGCGGGCATGACCAAGGGTGGTTTGAAAGAAAACCACTTTTGTCCCCATAATTCACCATGAATCGCCACGCGTCCTTTTCCAAAAACCACGGTTCTGATTGTGGCCCGCCCTTGAAATTTTAAAACGTGCACACCTTTTGACCCCGTAATGGATTGTGACCATTGATCTTGTGATCTAAGATGAGGCTTCATGATCAACGGCCCAGCTCTAGCACTTTAGATCAACAGATCAGATGACATGCATCCCTTTGCATCAGATGACCCTTATTAACATCAGCATTTCTGGACTAAGGGCTTCATTCCTTGTTCCTTGTTGAAACCTCTAAAATGTGAAATCATGATTTCGCTTATATGCTACCACATGCTCCCCTAGTTAGATGGCTCAGATCATTTTGCAACTTTGCGTTTCGTGAGTTTGCACTGTGTTCCATGCTGAAATCTCCGAGTCGCAAAATCGTGATTGCTTGGATTGAGCAACACATGTCCCCTTTCATCGAACGGTCCTGATCTACCTTTGTGCCAATGGTCCAGATCTCCCTTCACGTGCTTAGATCTAACGGTCCAGATTTGATCTTCACCTGCGTGCCTAGACATGGATTTGGATGGTCCAAATCTCTCTTTTGATCAATGGCTGCGATATTTTCTCTATTTCGAATTTCACGAGTTCTAAAGACTCTGCTCTTTGACTGCTCCATCTCGTGAAATCACAAAATTGCTAATCATGCACCACGTGTCCTTCTAAAATGAACGACTCAGATCATTTTGCATTTCATGAATCCTCATGAATCTTCACTTTGACTTCTCCATTATGTGAGTCAGCGAAATAATAATCTTGTGCCACGTGTCCTTCCCAGGATCAATGACTAGGATTGGTCTTGTGATTTCAAAACTCTGACGCTATACTTCATGCAACTCTATGATCCCAATCGCCCGATGGTCATCGATATGATATGCTTGATGGATCTCTGTCATTGAAATTTGATCTTGCTCGCTCACTTGATTTGAGTCCATATTAGACTTCTCTGAGTGTTGTTCTTTGTGCTCATGGATGTAGCCTATGTAAATAAATACTTGGATGACTAGCTTAGGGCTCAGGAAAGAAAAAGGATTAGTGACAGAGGCAGAGAGAGAAGTGATCAGTATTAGAGAAAACAGGTCGATCAAACAGACGAAGGCAGATAAAAGAAAAACTACAAGCCGAGAGGAAAAACTTACAATCGGATTTGCAAAAGGAGTAGAGACAGGCAAAAATAAAGACTTAGGTAGAAACCACAAACCCATAGGACTCTTGACAAGTTTTTGTGATAGCAGGCCCCTCAACCACTTCTAGTCTGACCCCCAACATGATTTGACACTCATATCTAAGCGAAATCTAGCTTGGAGGATGGTCAAGAGCTAGAGGGTTCTCTAAAAGGCCCCTTGTTCACACTATGAACCAATTACATTTTTCCATGGATGGATGCTATAAATATGTGCCATGGGTGTGATAAGAAAATAAGATATTCAAGGTATTCTTATGCTACAAGAATTCTTCTTTGAGAATCCTCTTTTCTCTTTGAAGCCTTCAAGCACCATTGCAATAGCCCATTCCACTCACCTCTTGAGGGAATAGGCATTGTATTTCTTCACCATTTGTCATTTCTTCCATTGTATGAAGAGAAGAGCTCTCAATTAGGGAACTCAAGAGCCCTCCCAAGGAGGAAGAGGGGACTCATAATTCCATGCCTTTCTCTACAGTGTTTAGCCTGTCAATCTATTGTTCCATTGGTAGCTATATGTTGATCAATTTTTTATTTTCATGGTTCTAGTTTCTCATGATTCTCTAACATTTATTTCTTAGTTGTTTTTAGTTGTATTTCTTTGTTTTCATGTGTATTTGGTTTTTCTAACCAACTCACAAACTTATGTCTTGTTTAGCTAGCTTAACTAAGCATGCAAGTGTTGTGTTTTTTCTCACCCAAGTGACAAAACCAACACAACACAGATGAATAAGCAAGAAACAAAAGCCCAGTTGGAGCCCCTCCAGGAACAAGAAGCACAGATGATTGCACAGCTAGAGGAAGAGAAGACAAGCATGGAATAGGCACATTCAGAGGGTGCAACATTACTACAGGAACATATAACATAGGCACTAACAGAAAAAGTTGCACAGGTGAAGGAAAAATGAAAGAAACTAGGAGAGAAGTTCCACATCTTCGAAAAGGTTGTACAGGGAGTGCGCACAGCCTGAGTGGCTCGGGATGAACCACATGTCAGTGTTGGGGGCCTGTTGGGGGCCTATTAGGCGTAGGCCTATTTTGAGAAGGAAGTCTATTTTGGGCACAGGCCTATTTTTGGATAAATACTTGTTTTGGAGAAAGACTTATTTCTAGAAAGAAATACCTATTTTTGGAGCATGCGCAATAGGTGGAAAGAAATAAACATGCGGAAAATGAAGGAAAAACAACATGTAGGAGGAAAAGCAGCATGGCACATAGGCAGACAAGCCTAACTGTGATAGAGTTAGGCTTTTTGACAAATATTGTAATGGCTATAAGCCTATAAAGTAGTATAAATAAGGATCTAGGAGGTCCAGTTTAGAGGGATGTCTGTTAAGTATTAAGAGTTAATTAGTTGGAAAGCTATTGATTGTAATAAGTCTTGTAGAAGAGTTGAATAAGTTAGTCTTTGAGGGTTAGGTCACAAGTTGAGGAGCCTGGTGTGATCTAGTCATCCTCACAGATGGTCTTGACCCTCATTTTGATTGTATTACTAAAGATGTAATGCGCGCAACATATGATTTTGCAGAAGAATCAATAAAAGAGAAGAGAAGTCAGATCTTTGTGGACATAGCCCCAAGAGGGGGTGAACCATGGTAAACCTTGTGTTATGTGTGATTGTTAATGAATACTTTACTTTTATGTTGATCATTAGCTTAAGAATGAATGGTTAAAGTAGTTATATCAACATGCATGCATAGGTTTAAAGATGAATAAATCATAGAAGTAGATGAATGATTAACAAGGATAATTCATAAGGAAGAAATAACCCAATCACAATCCCCACTCATTCCTATACTACAAACACCTGAGTATTGAAGTCCCACATAAACGCTATCTCGGGTGAGACTGCATTGTGCACCCTGTGCGCAGTGTTGTCTTTTGGTTTACCATGAGGGCCGATAGTTTTGAGGGTTTAGTTGGAAACTTGTTTGAGATTAGAACTTGGGTCAGCCCAAGAAGAAGAAGATCAAACCCAATAGCAAGGCCCAGGTTCAAATCTAATTGATTTCCATTATAACCCCTAGGCTAGTGTCAAGAGTCTACAAGCCAACGCCTAGTAGGAAACTTGTGACTTAGAAAGGGTCGAGACGTCCCGAGGCACACCAGAGTGAACCTCTATCCAGGGGGCATCTACCCTTCTAGCCTTATCACAGTGGGCCAACATGTCACATGCAGGAATTGAACCGGGGTGGGGAGGATAACAATCATGCTACCCCACCACCCAAGCTAAACCCATGTGACTAACATTTTATTCAATATCAAAACCCTTGAGGAAGGTCAACACCATATAATGATCCTTTTATGTAAGGATCAACTCCCATTATGTTGCCTCTTTGATGGGGTAATATTCTAATGATTTAGGCTCCAATAAAATATATTTCAATGCATGATTCATAACCCTGATTCCATCCTTGCTTATAGCTAGCTAGAAAACCATAATCATGACCAAATATTAACTACCTAATGTGCCTTAGGTTAATGATGCTACACTATATTTATTCAAATCTAACTAGCTTGTGAGCTTTATTTAATAATAACAAACATAGTGGACCAAGTCCACCTTACATTAATTTTTTTTTTCATCTATTCTAAAAAGAGAACATATCCACACACAAGGTTTTAGCTCCACGAAAATCACGACCTCACACGTAGGGGCGTGAGGACACGACCCAAATTGGGTTCTCTGCAACGATTAGGGCCTCCCCAGCCATGGACGCTGGTGGGGGCGCCATCCCTACCCCTCCCCCATTGCTAGAACTAGAAGCCTTCAAGAAGCTGGTCGCGGCAGCCTCCAAGAGACCGCCGTCAGCAGTGCAACAGAAATTCATGAAGAAATTGGACAGCATCCCCAGTGTCGAATTGCCATTGGAAGAAACATGCAGAACGACAGTCAACTTAGCAGACAGAGGTCTTATCGGGCAATTCACCGGTCTCTGGCCCTCTCCCAAATTAGTATATGCCTGGGTGCAGAGGAACTGGAATCCGCTCATATCAGAAGGAATAAAGAGCCACTTCGTAGGGAAAGGATATTTTGTCTTCGTCTTCGACAACCTTGAAGATAAAAACCTCATCTTCTGAAATGGGTCGTACTTCATGGGGCCACAGGGGTTATACCTGAACAAATGGACCCCGGACTTCGACCCAGCTCAGGATGTTCCCTCAGCCGTCCCAGTGTGGGTTCGTCTCCCTCATATCCCCTTACATTGCTGGAACCAAAAATCTTTGCATGCAATCGAAAACAGGCTCGGAGGGTATATAGATCAAGCAGTGAAAAAAGATCAGTACTCATGCGCACGGATCTGTGTGGAGGTTGATTTGGAAGTGGGACTACCGGAGGAAATTAAGCTCACAGCCGCAGACTGGATGCACATTCAGGAGCTAGACTATGAGCAGCTTCCCCTCAAATGACGGCACTGCCATGGCTATGGCCATTTCGCAAGGCACTGCAAGAAAAAGAACGCAGAGGAAAGTGAAAATATGAAAGAAAACCAGTGGACCGTAGTACAGAAAACAAGGACAGCAAAATCCAGATCCAAAGGAGCACCCAAGAACGGCAACTCCGGGAAAATAGAGTCAGAGAAAATCGATGGGAGCTCCAATCCTCCGCCACATGCAGAACCTCAAGTAGAAAAGGTCATCAATGACACAGAAGAACCAGAAATTATGGTCAGCAGGACACACTCAATCACCCCTCCAAACGAGAAAGATACAGGGGCACCCGGGCAAGCGAAAGGAACCTTGGAAGTAGTCCCCTCTCCAACATTTCCTGATATAGCCAGAAAGAAAGTAATAGATCCCTCAAGCTCCTCGGAGGACAAGATTCTAGAAAGGCCATCCAAAAGAGCAGGGAGGAAATCTCGTAAAGAAGCAAGGGAGGAAAAGGCAGAAAGACAAAAGACCCAAGGAAGCCAGCCCACCATAGAAATGTCAATCGGCAGAAACATAAGAATAAGGTCTCTAAAAGGAGGAGGCCCAATCACCCCTAACAGTAAGTAATGAAAATCGTCTCTTGGAACTGTAGAGGATTGGGGAACTTGGCAAAAATTGAAGCAGTCAAGGATCTGATGAAAGTGGAACCAGCAGATATCCTGATTCTCCAAGAGACAAAAATCAAAGGGGAAGCCCTTCTAGAGATCAGCAAACACAAATGGCAGAAAAACATAGGGAAGGCAATCAGCGCAAGGGGTACTTCCGGAGGCATAGCAACATTGTGGAAGGAAGAGCAGTTTAGTCTCATCAATTCCTATAACACGCAACATTGGAGCTTTACAGAGCTCAAGCACAAAGCAAGTAAGTTAACTATCGCACTTTTCAATTTATATGTACCAACTCTGCACTCTGAAAAGAAAGATTGTTGGAAAACTTTAAACGAATTTCTAGAGCAAAACTCCCCAAGCAATATAATCATTGCCGGAGACCTTAACCTAGTCATGAACAAAAAAGAAAAAAGGGGAGGAAGGCTCAGCAAGGACCAAATGATTTTTGTAGTAGAAGACATCATACATCAGTGGGACCTAATGGACTTTAAACCAAGTAAAGGATTGTACACTTGGACCAATAACAGGATAGGGGAGAAACACATTTCTTCTAGATTGGATAGGTTTCTGGTCCAAAGTACCTTGCTGCTGGAAAGGAAATTGATTTCCACTGCCATCCTCCCCAAGATCACCTCGGACCACAAGCCCATCTTGCTCCAGCTAGAGGAAGAAGAAAATTTAGGCCCAATCCCTTTCAGATTCATCCCTTTATGGAAAACAAAGAGTGGGTTCGTAGAGACGGTTCAACGGGCATGGTCTACTCCAGTTAATGGCTCCCCCAACTTTGTATGGGAACAAAAACTAAAAATAACAAAAACATCCCTCAAGGATTGGAGCAAACTCCCGGAAAGCAACCCCAACACCCAAACAAAGGAGACAGTGCAGCAGCTGGGACAGTTACAGCTTGAGATGGAAACAATAGACATTGCTAGAGAAGAATTGGAAAAGGAGCAACAAGCCCAATGCAAAACTTACCACTCCTTCAGAAAGGAAGAAGAGTACTGGCAGCTAAAATCCCATAGTCTTTGGCTGGAAGCTGGCGACAGGAATACATCATACTTCCATCGTCAATTCAAAGCCCGTCTCTCCAGGAACCATATCTCCGAGATCATGACCAACGAAGGGAAGCTCTGCAAAGGAATAGATCAAATAAAGGACATTGTTGCTTCACATTTCCAACAACTATACAGCAAAGAGAACCATGACAATGAAGAAGATTACAATGATTTCCTCATGAATATCCCGGCATTGGTCACAAAAGAGGATAATACAACATTATTGAGCCCAATCAGCGAAGAAGAACTCAACAAAGTTATCTGGTCCATGGATCCGGATAAAGCTCCAAGCCCAGATGGGTTTACTATCCATTTCTATAGGATTTGCTGGAATATAATCGAATCTGATCTCATAAGAATGATAAAAGGAGTTCTTCAAAAAGCAAAAATAAGAGGCAGCACTAATTCTACCTTCCTAGCGCTTATCCCAAAAGAAACAAATCCCGCCTCTTTCGACAGATTCAGGCCAATCTCACTATGTAATGCCTCTTATAAGATAATTGCAAAACTTCTTGCAAATAGAATAAAACCTCTGTTGGGCAAGCTTATCTTAGAATCGCAAGGAGGATTTGTCAAAGGGAGACATATCTTGGATAATGTAATTCAAGTCCAGGAAGCTATGCACTCCAACAATCTCAGAAAAGAGAAAGGCATGTTGATCAAGCTTGACATGGAAAATGCCTTTGACAGAGTAAAGTTGTCCTTCCTGTACCAAGTGCTTCTCTCTTTTGGATTTGATCCTAAGTTTGTAAAGTTGATAAAAGCCTGTACTCACAGCCCTTGGATTGCTCCATTGGTAAATGGGAGACCAACAAATTTTTTCAAAGCCACGAGGGGGCTGAGGCAAGGATTCCCCCTCTCTCCATTTCTATACATATTAATGGCAGATACCCTCAACAGGAAGTTGGAACAGGAAATGATAACAGGGGCAGCCCCAGGCCTCAGAATAACGAAGAATCTGAAGCCCATAAACCATGCTCTGTTCGCGGATGACTCTCTTCTGTTAGGAGGAGCCTCAAATAGAGTAGCCACTGCATTTAAGGGCACTCTTCAAGCGTATTGCAATGTGTCCGGAGCCCTAATAAGCGAAAGAAAAAGTGTTGTTTACAGCTGGAATACTGCAGATCATGAAACTCAAAAGATAGCAAGCACCTTGGGTTTCAAAGGACACTCCAAATGGGAAAAGATACAGTATCTTGGGTTGCCTCTAACTTTGGGTGTAAATAGAGTCAGCCTGTGGGAAGGAGTCTTAGACAAAATCAAAAGAAAAATCGAAGTCTGGGGAGGACACTGGCTCACCCACGGAGGCAAATTAATTTTGATAAAAGCAGTTATCTCCTCATTGCCGATATATTAAGCGTCCTATCTCTTAGCACCCAATTCGATAGCAGGGAATATCAACAAACTCCTGAGAGATTTCCTGTGGCATGGTGGGAAAGGGAATCAAAGGAAATTTCATTTAGTCAATTGGGAGACAGCCAAGCGGCCTGTGAGAGAAGGCGGATTGCAGATTTGTGACCCAGCTTTGGCAAACACTGCTCTGGGCTGCAAAATCCTGTGGAAGATGCATAGCGACCCCTCACATCCTGTCAGCAAAACATTGAAACACAGATACATCCCAAATGCCAAAATTCGAAATCTCCAAAACACAGAGAGCAGGAAGACCACGATTTTATGGAAGCTGTGCATTAAAGGGGTACGATTCTTCAATCAACACCTATACCGCGTCCCTGGCAATGGTAAATGCACCAAACTCTGGACTGATAGGATCATGGGGAATCCGCCCATTGCATCAAACGCAGACCTGAGGGAGATTTGCGATTTTCTTGAGAGCAGAGGTATCCAGAGAATTTTTGACATATCAAAGTGGGACGAAGACAGATCTTGGACAGAGTGGCAATTCGGCAATGTCCCAGACCGCCTCCTTCAGCAACTTGAGATGCTCAAAGCAGAGCTTCGAGAGGCAGCTCCTGTGCACATGACAGAAAAAGACACATGGGGCTGGGGACCCACTGGAATATACACAGCAGCTAGAGGCTATGCTCTGCTCCAGCAACAACAAAATAGACCACTCTCGGCAAGGTTCTGGTTGGAGGTATGGGACTCGATGGCGATCCCGAAGGTAAATTTCTTCTTCTTGACACTAATGCACAAAAAGATTTTGACGGGAGAAAATTTATTAAAAAGAAATATTGCCGGACCACATAGATGTTGTCTCTGTAGAGAAGCCATGGAAACCTCAGATCATTTATTTGTAGGCTGCCATTTCGCAAACAAAGTCTGGCAACTTACACTCCAAGGCCTCAAGGTCACTGTTCCCACCAATATCTCAGTAGTGGATCTATTCACTGGCTAGAAGGATAGTTACCCTTCGCTGTCCATGAAAACATTATGGGCCAGAATCTAGATCTCCATTCCCAAGTACGTGTGCTGGAAGTTATGGCTAGCAAGAAATGAGCAAATTTTCAACAACACAGAATGGACCCCCAAAATGGTAGCAGCGAAAGAAAAAGGCCTCTTACTAGAAACTGTTAGCTCCCAAAATCACAAAATCGATACCTCAATAATGCAGGAAGAAAAGGAGTGGCTCGGCTCCTTCGTGTTGAATCTTCGAACCCATAGCGCGGCAAAACCTCACCTTGAAGCAGAATGGAGGTTAAGAGACAGCCATGACATATTTCAGAGTTGGTGGCAAAAACAAGGCATAACTTCAATCTTTTTTGATGGCGCCTCCAAAGGAAACCCTGGGACAGCGGGAGCCGGAGGAATCATTTACTCCAGCGAAGGGGAAAAACTAGCAACCTTTTGCTGGGGTCTTGGACAGCGAACAAATAATCAAGCAGAAATTCTAAGTTTGATCAAAGTTTGCCAGATAGCCAGGGAGAGAGGACACCGGGAGCTACAAGCATTTGGAGACTCCGAGATCTTGATCAAAACAATTCACTCCAGAGGACAGTTTAAAGATGCTGGGCTAAACAAGAATCTGCAAAGGCTAAGGCACATCTTAAAAGACTTTACCTCCTTCAAGTGCTACCATATTCTCAGAGATTCAAACAAAGAAGCAGACAAACTAGCCAACGAAGGTTGCATTTTGTCCCAAGGAGAACTCAGTGTAAATGGTGGAGATCCAGTTAAGAAATGCATTCCTTGAAAATGACAGCAGCGAGTAAAAGATTGCAGAAGGCAGAAGACACCTGACGAAGATAGCTGGAACACAGTGCTGAAACAGACCTGGAACACAGACGCTGGAACATAGATGCTGGAACACAGATGCTAGAACACAGATGCTGGAACACAGATGCTGAAACACAGTGCTGAAACAGAGCTGGAACTTTTGCTGAAACACAGTGTTGTAACAGCTGAAACACAGTGCTGTTACATATGTTGAAACACAGTGCTGGAATAGTTGTTGTTGCTGAAACACCGCTGTAACAACTGCCGAAAAAGTGCAGAGTCATATGTTGAAATAGTGCTGAGACTTATGCTGAAATAGTGATTAGAGATTCGGCAATTAAATTTAGAATAAGTATAGGATCTAGGTTAGCGCACAAGTCAACAGTTTTAGAAGTGGAATGGATCAGAAAGAAAGGTCCGAAGAAATTCGGGGCCATTTTGTAACTGAATCTGTGGCTTTGCCACCCCCCTAATATAAAATATAACAGTTTTCGTTAAAAAAAAAAAAAGTCCACTTTACATTAAATAACCACCATACCTATAATATTATTACTTTAATGGGGAAAATTAAATTATATTACAAACAAATAACAAATAGGTTATGAAGGGGGTTTGCAGATAGGGTTTCCTTGGCCGCAGACCCCTCGCATTAGCCTTTTCTTTCTTACTTGATGCCTGTGCTCAAATCTTGAAATCGTTCATAGTCATGGAGACTGTTAGTCGATCACTAATGAAGCTACCATCTCCATGGCTCCTCTTCCTTGATGCGATATTTTTTCTTCAGGATTCTATTCAGTGGGGAGGTTTCTTTCTTTTCCGATGACTGATCTATGGCTTCTTTAGTGTGGATCGGGCTCTTTGTTTATGGATGAGGCGGGTTTATTCTAATGATGGACGTGTTTCTTGGTGCGTTGCTTTTGGTGTTGCAGTGCTCTCAACTCGAATCTCTCGTTTTGCTCAAATCAAGTTTCTTTCCTGGATCTAGGGTTCTTTTTTTCATTCTTGGATCTCATTTCCTTTTTGCTTGATGTTGATGCTGTGAGGTGGCTCCGTTTGTTGTTCTTGGATCATTTTGGTTCGATCTGGATGACCCATCTTATGTTGATCTAGGGTTTCTGAGAGTCTTTTTCCATGCAGATCTTCTGCTTTGTGGCCACTTTTCGCGATCAGTTCTCTATGTGGGTGGCCCTCTCCTTTGGCTAGTTTTCTTGATGCATCCTTGTTCTCCCTCTAAAATTATAGGTTCGTTCAGGATCAGATGCATACCCTCTGCTCGGTGGTTTGGGTTGCATTTGTTTTGGTACCGAGTTTTAGATCTTTTGCAGCAGGGGTTCAGAGTTTTGGATCCTCTCTTTTTAGAGAGATATGTATGTCGCTCTAATCTGGTTCGTCCTGTACTTGGGTTTACTTTGGGGCTCATTTTGTTGCTCGCTCTCGACAGGTTTTTTGGGGGGTCTTCTCACACCAAACTGCAGTTCTTCTCTCTGGTTGTGTTGATATGTTCAAGGTTTGATGTATGCCCAGATGATAGGGGAGCTTCATACCGCTCTGACCTGGTTCATCTGGTCTCCAATGCTAGTTTGTTCAGGGTTTGATGTATGCACAGTGGTTGTGGGAGCTACATACCACTCTAACCTGGTCCATATTGTCTCCAAGGTCTTGTGCTTGGCACTGCTCTTCCAGCGTGCTTCTCTGTGGTGGAATTTTGTGCTTTCCTCTAGTCATAAAATTTGTTTCTTTCAGGGTTGTTCCCAGCTCCTTTTTTTTGCTTACTTTTATGATGTTTATCAACCAGCTCATCGACCTTTTCTGGCTTTTATTTTTTGACTTAAGTTTATTCCCATGTTTGGGTTGTGCTTAAAACACCTACAAAATGTAACTTGGTTCTCTTCGGATGAATAAAATTATGCGTTTTTTCTAAGGAAAAAAATTATTACTTTAATGAGCCTTCAACTCCCATTACACCCCTAAAACGAATCCCACAAATTATTTTCTCTGAAAAAATTCCAAACAAACGATAACAAGATAATAAAATTTAAAATAATAAACTCACGTCATTATAAAATAAAATTTTTAATGTTTTCAATCAATACAAATAATAAAATTATTATAAAATAACACATTTGTAAAAAGAATATTAACATTGGAAAAAGGTGCAAGTTGCAAATCTCTCATTCTCATGGATTTAAAATATTCCGAATCCACTATCTCCATATGTCAAGGAGTTCGCTGAACATATTTTACTTGTTTGGGACTCCGTCCCATATCTATAAAGTTTGATAGGACTCCGTCCCATATCTATAAAGTTTGATACGGATATTGTTCGTTTGTGTCCTTTCCGTTTCATTCGTCAAAATCTACTTTAATGTAGAAATATATTCTAGCCAACAAAGAGGTTTAAAGAAAAGCATAAATCTACAAATCGTTGGGCAATTTAGTGCATCGATTTATCCTTTTATAGTGTTTAGTCCTTAGATCAACTTAAAATATATGAGATTAATGTGTTAGATCCAATTTACTGCTCTTCTACAATAGATCAGATCAATGGTGTTTAGTCCTTAGATCAACTTAAAATAGATGAAATTAATGCGTTAGATCCAATTTACTACTCTTCTACAATATTATGATAGCCAAACCAAGAGATTAACCAAATCGATCTACATCCAACAATGAAAAGAAAAACAATTTTAAAAATTATTCTAGTTTTCTTAGCTAGATATGGAAATTAAGATATTCAAACTTGAAATGCAATATAAATCTAAGATGAATGCTAATTAAACCTTAGATTGCATGAAACAAAACTTAAAAGGAAAGATTTGAATTTTTTAAATAGTTGGAAAAGGGGTAATGCTAGTTCCTTCCTCCACTTGGGCTATGGAGCAAGACACTTAGTCTTGCTTGAGGCTATGTCCTCATGTCAAGTATTTGGGTTTATGAGCATCAATTAAGTATCCCTTGCAATCTCCCAAAGAAATACACTTGGATATTTCAAGTTCTTGGGGAGAATGGTCCTGGGTGAATCCAATTCTAAGTAACACAAGATAAACTCTATTTATAGTCTAAAGACAAGAACTTGAAATCCTATATGTTCAAAGCTCAATGTATTTTATCTAAGAAATAAATGGTTAAAGATCACAAGAAATGAGTTAACTATTTCTTATATATTCCCCAAATGTAGTATGGTGCTCCTCCTTTGGCCTTGTATTAGCTCGTTCCTTTAACAAAGCCTACAATAAACAAACTCTCCAATTCACCCTAGACAAAATACGTCAAGACAAAGACAATAATATGGCATAGCTTGAGCAAAATGAGAAAATAATTCTTTCAAATTATTCTCCAACATGTTTTACAAATGAATGAGGAGATATTTATATAGGAAGAGAAACTAACACCCTCATGAATAAAATACGATAGATATGTAACCTTCTATCCCAAGAATAACAACTCTCCAACAAATTAGGGAGGATATGGTCAAGATAGAATAAAATAATAAGGGCTAGTAGAAACAAATCCTCAAAAAGATGGGTGTCTTCCAAAACCATGGTCAAATGCCACCTCTAGCATGTGAATAAGGTCCAAGAAGGTGTGCCCTCCATTAAATTCTCTAACCAACACAAGAGGTCAAACGTGTAGGAAAAAAGTGGTTGATGAACAAGTGTGTCGTCCAAGATGTGTGCTAACCAATTCAAGTGGAGTACATAAAATAATATATCCCGTAACAACCACCTTAACCATCTCCAACATGTGAGAATATAGTCAAAGAAGAAGAGTGTGCTCTACAAGAATTTCATAACAAACTAGCACATGCGACATGAGAAGAGGGTCACTCCATAAAAGTGGTCATAAAAAACTCGTAACAACCTCATGAAATGGTCCAAGTAGGTGTAAGAACCTCTCAAATAACTCTAAACACCACAACTACCTCACACATGTGGTCATAGAGGCATAACAAACTCAACAAATCCACATGTATGAGGATATCTGTGCAGGAAGACAAGTGATCCCTCTATGAATGATCTAGGTGGAACATGTGATGATGTGAATTCCTTGTCACATTGCCCAATGCATTGTCAAAGATCCAAATGCAGTGACATGTATCCCAATTAATATACATGTATCTGAATGCAGATACACAAATACCAGTGACTTGTCATGGCTACTGAGAAAATATCATGAATCATAGACAAATATCCATCCATAGTACATGGATCTCAAGACATAGTTGCAACTSTCGATGCAAGTACATGGATCCCAATGCAAGGTGTCCACCTATAGTGATGAGTCATGCCTCGATATACATGTAATAGGTGGTAAACATACAAGTGAAATCTTCTAAATTTCAATAACTCRTKTAAATTTTACACTTTATGCTAAGTTCAACCATGGTAGGGACAACAATAACCTCTATTACATGTGACACTCCTAAGACCAAGAAGTATGTCATAAATTGTTAGTTTAGAAGCACAAGGTCTCCACTTAGTGAAAATGTGCAACAACACATGTGATCTTGTGATATTAAAGAATACCTCTAATTTCACTAGATATTGATAAATACCTCCCAAAATCCTTTTGTTGAACCCCCCTCCCAATACATCTTTCCAATAAAAAAAAACCTATTTTTACTAGATGTCCCTTTTTATTCCCCCCAATACATATAAAACCCCCCATATCCCCCAAATATCCATAATATACTGATTCTATTTTTCATAATTTAAAAAACCCCTTTATGAATGAACATGATAAAATATTGGTCAACAAGATGAAGCTCATGTGGTTAGAAGTAGGTAATATGATGGACGAAACACAAAAGGGGAAAGTGTAACTTCATGTATTGACCTTCATAGCCATGTATGATGATGTAAATGATCTTCTTCTACTATATTAAAGAGTTAGGAGCCTTCATTTATTATGCATGTGAGCCTTTAAGAGGGAACATTTAGCTTTGAGTTACCATTTCCTCAACATTGTTTCTTACTACCCCTTTTTCTTTGTTTTTTCTTTCCTTCTTTAATTTACTTAGTCCCTTTCTTTAGATAGTCATTTTTAAGCATGAGACTAGGGGTATTGGTTTCATGAAAAAGTGGCATAGTTCAATCTTTAATATTTTTTGTCTTTTTCCTCTTTTATTTTCCCCTCTAGTATTTTTGCTTTAATTAACTTTAGGCTACTATACATGGGTTGTTCTATGATTTTCTTTGGACCTTGATAAATGACATATGACAAGTAAACCATGTACAAGGAAATATGATGGATGGTATGGGAGTGAATGGGAAAGATGGAAAGTGTTAAGTATAGTTGGGGATATGAAATATGTTACATTCAACTTATTTCTCTAATAGCACAATCTGACTCAAGAGGTGACAACACTTATCTAGAAGAAAATTATGAACCACGATGGTATCCCTAACAAAAAGGTAAAAATTTAGGGTGTTATGATGCATTATTAGATTACACTAATGTCCAATACATTCACAACCCACATAAGAAACATTAACACCATGTATAAGAAGGAAGCTCGTACATGAAAACATAGTAAAGAAATCAATGTGAACAAACTAAACCATAAGAAACTAGCACCATATATGTGAAAGTATAGTGTACCATATGTAAGTGCATATATCATCTGAGGTGTATGGGATATAAGTTGATATACCACAGAAAATGAAGCTGAAAAAAGTCTACTAAGTGAGATTATCATATAACTAAAAGAGAACTAGAAACTATTCTAGGAAAACAATACCATAATGCTCTCATGTAACCAACTCCATAAGACAAGTTAATGATAATAAAATAAAGGAGTTGGTTATGCAACAACCTCCACAAAGTTCTCCAAGGTGAAGCATCCAAGTAAAAGTGCATAAAAATATGTGCCATGTGACCTAAATATCTATGGAACTCCCCACTATGGGTATATATCAATAATTATCTCCCAAAATAACTAAAGCACTCAATAAATAAAGGTGGGGCACTCCTCAAACAAGTGGTCAAAATGTGGCAAGAATTTTTCGATGGAAGATTTTGAAAACACCACAACTACATCAATTTTTGTTACAATTTATATTATGACCACTTTTTGGAAATCTTACAGCCAATTTGCATCTAATGGCATGGGTCTAGCATAAATCTAGGTACTTATTCAAAAGATAACTGCTCCTAAAGCTATACCACCCTCAAAATATGAAATGAAACCCCAGATCTAGGGTTTGGAATCTCCTAGATATCCTCCAATGTTGGACATGTAGATCTCTAAGGTGAGACATCCTCTCAATCATGAATAATTGTGTAATAAATCTTCTCTAATGTGGACGTCTCCTCAAAATGGCATAGGCATGAGTGCAAGCAGCCTCCTCAAGGTGGGTGTCTCCTCAAAGTAGTGCATGAACCATGTCAACACTCCAAAGATATCAAATGTGAGATACCTAAGAGAAACATCCCATCAATAAGGCATGGAAGAGTGTGCTACGTGGCCTCAAATGATGGACATATTCCTCAATTCAAGCATCAGGCAAGTGGATCCATGAAATAAGACATCAAATCTATGAAGAACAAATGTACAATTCCATAAATGCTAAACTAAATCCATGAAGAAAGGGGGTGGCTCCTCATCAACCAATAAAATAGGATTATACCTCAACATATGTGAAAGATACTTATCCAAAGCTGACACATGTGAACAATGATGCATGAGAAAGTGTGCATAGTGGCCTTTCAAGGTGGAGTGTTCAACAACAAAGCATCAATAAGTGCATAAGAAATCACTCAAGCTCAATGTAACAACATTCCATAAGTGTGCCAAGGGATAACTCCATAAAACAATCCATCATGAAATAATTGTGCAATATGCTAGATCCATTGAGGAGTGAGTCAAAACAAGCCATGTATTCCTATCAACCATATTCCAAGTCATCCAGGTGATCCAAAAACTCAGCAAGAAGGGGGACAACCTCAAGAAAAAAATGCATCAAGTGATGATGAATGTGCACATGATTCTAAATGTGAGCCCTAGGAGGGGAGTGATTTAGGTAAAACCATGATCCATGATCCATGATACAAGTAAGTTGAAGTAACCCTTCCATATGTGAATATCATCCATAAGAGCTAGGGTGTTGAAGAAAAAAATCCCTAACCATGCCTATATCCATCCATCCAAGTAACAAAAACATGTAAAAAGGTGAGTATATGTAAAGCACTATATGCCATGATGAAGGTAATCAAATGGAGATGCCAATACATTTTTCACTTAGCCCCAAAGTGCTAGGGATTCCATTGAGGGATCCATATATCCTCATGTCATCCAACAAGGAGTGGAGGATGTAATATCTCATGATCAAGTGTAATGATATCTCTCTATGATAAGTAAGTAGACCAAGCAAAACAACATAAAAAATGGTATCACATCATCATCCATGTCACCAGCAATCTAAGGAACCAAGTGAAAACCTAGCTATCCAAAGCTCTCTATGATGAAAATCACAAGGGTATTGAAAAAGTTTATTAGTATAAGCCTCAGAAAAATGAGGGGTAATAGGACCTTCAACGCCCATTATTGTGTTGGGTTTGTCACATGGGTGAGCAAAAACACAACACTTTCATGCTTAGTTAAGTCAGCTAAACAAGACATAGGTTTGTGAGTTGATTAGATAACAAAATACACATGAAACAAGGAAATAAAACTAGAAACAACAAAGAAATAAATGTTAGAGAAGCTTGTAATAACTAGAACCATGAAAAGCAAAAAATGGCCAATATATAGTTACCAATGGATCAATATATTGATAGGTTAAACACCGTAGAGAAAGGCAGGGACTTATGAATCCCCTCTTCCTCCTTGGGAGGGCTCTTGAGTTCCCTAATCAAGAGATCTTCTCTTCATGCAATGGAAAGTGACAATGGTGAATAAATACAATGTCAATCCTCTCAAGAGGTGAGTGGAATGACCCTTGCTATAGTGCTTGAATGATTCAAAGAGAAAACATGATTCTCAAAGAAGAATTCTTGCAACATAACAATACCTTGAAGTTCTTGTTTTTCTATCACACCCATGACACATATTTATAGTGTCCATTCATGGAAATATATAATTGGTTCATAGTGTGAACAAGGGGCCTTTTAGGGAACTCTCTAGCCATTGACCAACCTCCAAGCTAGATTTCACTCAGATCTGAGTGTCAAATCGTGTTGGGGGTTGGAATAGAAGTGGTTGAAAGGCCGACAAGATTCATAAATGCGTCGTTCATGAGAAGTGCATGGCTTATCTTGTAGATAGTCGCACATCTTGTGCATAGTGCGCGTTGAGGGTTGTGTTAGCCTTCACATTTTGCACATTGTGCGCGTGTTTCCTTTGGTGAATTTGCACACTTTGATTTTTGAACCAAGTATATAGTTTTTTGCCTTTTTGATGGATTTTGGTGTTGTAGGTGGACTAATTGCTGTTGGAATTGATGTCTTTCTTCAACCATTGTGTGCAATGCTGCGAACAATGTTTTAGTGATAACACCCATTACACCCCTATGGAGGATCCCACCAATCCACTCCCCTTTGAAAAGTGTTTTCCTCAATGGTTGTGATGATGATGTACAACCACATATTAGGGCCCCATGTATGAGTGTTGATTGCAACACTTAAGTAGTCTAAGAAACTATGGTCCTATGTACAAATGATGATCTCAATGTTGAAGTAGTCCAAGAAGGTTGTCCATAACTCCCAACTAATGACACTTGAACTCACTATATAGTTAAATATTGTGCTCGAAGTTCCTACCATAGTCATATAAATTGAAATAAATAAAACCATCTATAGAAAAAATATCATCCGCATATCTGCAAAAGGTTGGTTGTATATGTTGAAGGAATGCCTCCACTAGAGAATATAAATACTAAAAAATGGTATTCATAACATGCTCTTGGCTTCTCTAGATGATTTTGGCTTCACCTAAAGGAGGATATTTGTTAAAGTGATGTTGAAAGTAGTTGTCTATCCATAAATTCCATATGTCCATATACCTTTCCTCACAAGCCTCCTCTAAATCCCACCAACCAAATATGTCTCTTGTACACTCCTCTTAGAAATGTCTCCAAAATTCCAACCTTTGGCCTATTTAACATACTTGTATTTTTTGTACTTGGTGCTYTTGATTGAGTCACAGTATACAAATTGTTTAAGAATGTGAAWTTTTTTCTACTTTCATTTTGATATTTTCTTCATAATCCATAGTGATTCCATAAAACTTATAGAAGGGGATTCTTCCCCATAATATGCATATCACATCARATATGCCTCAATTATGGGGATACTATATTCATGTTAAATKCCATAATCTACTATATGTATGAGAGCTAGTATATAAAAACAAAATGGATTCCCTTTGTGTGGAYAGGGTTTTGAGGTGGTGATTTTCAAATGACCATAATTCTATCAATATTGATAAGAATCTCTATTATGACCTCAATATTGAATTTCCATAGTCTCTATGCTTYCACTGGTGCTAGTCCTACTGCTACCTTGTACACAAATAAAGAGAAAATTGCACTGCAAGAACTTCCCAGGAGGCTTTTGAGTCCCAATTTAAAAGAGTTATAACTTTTGCGACACTACTTAGAGTCACTATCATAAGCCCAATTTAGAAATGGCATAGCCACTCTACTTCTAATGGCATTGGTCCTATTGCAATCTAAATAATAAATAAAGAGATAATCATGCCATAACAATTTCAACTTGAAATGGGTGTAATTTCCACAACACTTCTCTGAACTTCTATTATGACCCGATAATGAAATGCCATGGCCACTCTACTTCAACTGACATTAGTTTGTCTAGAATCTAGGTTCTCTATCAAAATATATTAGTTCTACAATACTCATGGTTATCACCAAAAATACATAAAATAACTTATTCTAAATCAGTGCCATATATTCACTTTTCAGACTCCAATTTGAGTGATTTTTTGTTTGGGATTGCATATTTGTTTTAGAGATGCTCAAATCTATAATTTGTTTCTTCATATTCTACACAAAAATATTCAAAAAAGAATTTGAGTGTCGTGGTCCTACTTTTCCTTTAAAAATCTAATTAAAAATAAATAAATAAACACAAAATTCTTCCACTTTGGCCCAAGAAAGAGCTTTGATTCCACCTGTAGTGATCCTTAGCTCTTAAAATCAAATCACAAACAATATATCATAAATTATGAACACATTTTTTAGATCTAGATGAATCAATAACTGGCTGGGAATACCTAGGTGAGGCCCAGATTTAAATCCAATTGACTGCCCCTATAACTCCTAGGCTAGTGCCAATAGTCTGCAAGCCAACGCCTAGTAGGAAACTCATGACGTAGAAAGGGTCAAGACGTCTCGAGGCACACCGAAGTGGACCTCTATCCAAGGGGCATCTACCCTTCTGCTTATCACAACGGGCCAATATGTCACTTGTTGGAATTGAACTCGAGGGGCAAGGATAACAATCATGCTACCCCACCATCTGAGCTAAATCCAGGTGACTAACATTTTATTCAATATCAAAACCCTTGAAGAAGGACAACAACATATAATGATCCTTTTATGTAAGGATCAACTTCCATTATGTTGTATCTTCGATGGGGTAAGCTCCCAATTAGTTAGGCTCCAATAAAATATAATTCAATGCATGATTCATAAGTCTCATTCCATCCTTGCTTATAGCTAGCTAGAAAACCATAATCATGACCAAATGTTAACTACCTAATGTGCCCTAGGTTAATGATGCTACATTATATTTATTCAAAACTAACTACCTTATGAGCTTTATTTAATAATAACAAACATAATGGACCACATCCACCTTACATTAAATAACCACCATACCTACAATATTATTACTTTAATGGACCCTTCAACCCCTACACCCTAAAGCAATCCCACAAATAATTTTATAAGTTCCAAATAAACGATAACAAAATAATAAAATTTAAAATAATTATTTTTTAAAGTTTTCCATCAATACAAATAATAAAATTATTATAAAATAGCACATTTATAAAAAAATATTAATATTGGAAAAAGTAAATAATATTAACATTGAAAAAAGGTGCAAGTTGCAAATCTCTCAATCTCATGGATTTAAAATATTCCGAATACACTAAATCCCCTATCATCTCCATATGTTAAGGAGTTAGCTGAACATATTTTAATTGTTTGGGACTCCGTCCCATATCTATAAAGTTTGATACGGATATTGTTCGTTTGTGTCCTTTCCGTTTCATTTGTCAAAGCTTAATGGATATTTATTATTATTTTATTTTATGCATATTTAGTCAATACATGTCTTTAGTTTCATCTTTATGAAATGTGAAATTCCCTGTCACGTTCCCCGGATCCGTCCAGATCTTCAGTATGAGTATTCAATATGGTTTTGCACACTCTAGATAACGATGGACTTTAAGTTGAGTGGTTCCTTTTAGTTTTTGGGATACTCAATACTATATTCAATAAAGTAATCTCTGAACTCAATTTTCATAGAATATGTTATTGTGAAGGTATTTTCATCTTTTTTAAAGTCTACTCATTGGGTTGAAGAATGAGACATTTTCATTAAAATATTTAGAGTACAATAAGGATGGTCCAATTTTCATACAATATGTTATTGTAAAGGTATTTTCATCTTTTTAAAGTCTATTCATTGGGTTGAAGAATGAGATATTTTCATTAAAATATTTAGAGTACAATAAGGATGGTCCAAGGATGGTCCGTATCATTGTCAGTTCCAACATATTTACATACTCAAAATGAGGTTTATGGGTCAGTTTTTTTCTACCAACTTTTTAACCTTATCTTAAATAATACATGAATAATCAACTACATGAATAATCAAGACCTGATAATTAAGAATATGTGAAAGGTATTTATAAGAAGTAAAATCGATGAATCATGATTAATATACTACTAATTTAAGTAGTTGAAGAGAAGCTTCAAGAAGGTTCCCACAAAATACTTCAAAAATTGAAATTTAACTTGATGATGTAAATACAAAATATGATGGTATTGTTTTGAAAGCAAGAGAACTTGAAGATTAAACATGATAGATACAATCTGAGTGGACCTAATGGTGGACCTAATGGTTAAGAACACGTTTTTCCTCCTAAGAGGTCACATGTTCAAATCCAGAGGGGGTAGGGTTTGTATACCTTTGTAGACTTTAGTAGTCAAATCATTGCATGGAGGGGAGCCCTTGTCCCACAAACAAGGTGTTCTCATACACCAATTTGGTTTCTGGCTTGGCCATGACCTTAAAATTAGATTATTATTATTATTATTATCAAAAAAGAAGATGGATAATAAGGATGTGAAAAATGAAGGAAAACCATCAATGATGGAGCCATATCGACACCCTTATTAACAAAAAAGTTGGCAAGAAACACTAGAAGATCAACATCCACATTAGCAATGAAGAAGATGGAAGAATGAGTGATATTCACGAAATAGTGAATCAATGAACCATTATGTGAGAGTATTTTATCAAATAACAACAACTACAACAAATTGGAGAAGCTGCAAAAATATACGGGATCAAAGGAAATGAAGCTATCAAGGATTGATACTAAAAAGAATTGAATATGGGTGAATGGATAATCATCGGTGGCAATAAAAGAGAAAGAATATAAACAAATCATATTACTTGGTTTCATCACATGTGAAACACTTAACTACAAAACTTTGAAGACAAAGATTTTCAAAGCGAGTACAAAGCAATGACTACTATGGGGAAACCCCCCCCTAATCTGGGTCTAGCGACTAGGCAGAGCCTTGACACCTTAAAAGATATAAATGCTTCTATTCTACTCCAAATCCAACAAAAAACCTAATGATAGTTAAGGAAAGGGAAAAAAGATAGAGATGTGTATCTTGAGTCCTTTTGTCTGTTGTAGATCCCTTCCTGTTGTTGTCCATTCCAAGATTGGAGGCCTCCTCCCAAAGTTGGCCTGAAACAACTTTACAGAACAAACTATAACATCATCTGTATAGCTACCAAGATCATCTAAAGGGTTAGATATTCATGAAAAACATTCATAAACATAAACATAAAGACATAAAGAACTAGGAAAAGAGGTTTCTCTTTTATTGATAACAAGATTGGAAGTTAAAACTTGAATCTTGCCGACGCTGCTCCATGAACCTCGCCTAGGTTCCTCTACTTTGACTCCAGGTGCACTATTCCCAATATGCTATCCTCACAACCAACATACCAATATAGGGTAAGGGATAGATTGTAAAAGGAGGATGACTGGAAGGGAATGCTGAGGATGAAACTCAGAGCATGATGCAAAAGGCTTGGAATACAAGGGAGAAAATTTGGTAGAGTTCACTTGCCTCTTCTTTGATATATCTAAATGACCTCCCTAGGGCCCCTTTTATATGGAGAAAATATGGTTAATTCATTGTCAGAAGGGATACAAGAGGTAAGATGGTTGGGTACCCTGACATAGCCCGTAAACTACGCCCGAAAGCACAAAATTTTCTAATTTTTGCAACTTTTTATAGTATATGCGGGGTGTCAGGCATGCAACTAGTGTATGTACGTGCGTTGCATATGTATCATGGCGTGTACACCATGCCGAAAGTTGTTTTTTAAAGAGGAATCTCAACAAAAGTGATTGACAAAGGTGTAAATGAATAGGACAAAGTAAAAAATGCATGATAGTGACATTTTGAGCTATAACAATGACCCTAATGGGGGTATATATGTGTGCGATATATACAAGAAGGTTATATGTGTGGGATAAGTTTATATTTAAATGATAGGCCAACCATATAGTAACTTACATAGGAAATCGATGCAAATGTGTGTGTGTGTGTGTGTGTGTGTGTGTGTGTGAGAGAGAGAGAGAGAGAGAGAGAGAGAGAGAGAGAGAGATCAATATAGTCATTATTGTAGACATGGACATACAACTTGGATGTATGGATGTACCTAAGTTATTTAGAGGAGGTTACCTTAATGTATAAGAGTTATTTTGTAACTCATCTCTATTATTACATTAAAAATTATGCTCCATGTTCATTTGGTATACGTTGTGTATATGATGGTTTATCATTCAATTTTGAGTATTGAGATCTTAACAAATTACTAGATAAATATTCAGAAAACACACATGTTGGGCCACGATAGAAGATAACATGTCTTTCAATATTTAAAAAAAGTAATACTTAAACATTGTCGATAATTATTCCTAGATTTCTTGCACGATACAAATCATTAAAAACCACAAATCCTTGTTTTTCCTCATACAAGTATCATTCATTGACGCTATTCTCACTCTCCCCGTTATGTTTCATTAGAGCTAATTGTACCTCAATTGTTGCAAATTCCTTCCCATTTATTTTTATTGTCACTCCTCTCCATCCTACCTTTGAAATTAATCCTCCATATTTGAGATTATATTTGTTGAAGGAAAATCTCCCTGCGGACAGGTAGATCTCCTCAAAGAGCTAGACTCTTAACTCTAAGACAGAAAGTGCTTATTATGGTCATTGACTTCCTTTTAGATCTAGGTGGACTAGTGTGTGAGGATGGGAGATTATGGAGAATGGGTAATATCAGGAGGGAAGACAGAGTGTGAGTGCCCTTTTGAGGGAGCGCTACCTATTTTAGGCAACAATTGAGTTGTTGAGATGAATGGGGGAAAAATCCTTTCATTCTTGGAAGGCAGTTGGATTCGAATCCCTAGTCCAGCCATGATCTTAGGGTAGATCCTCAACTGAAGGAGGCAAATCCTCAACTTCCCCAAGGATATCTCAAGTGGTTAAAGCCTCTCCAAGGCTATATAAGCAAGCTTTCTAGTGGTGAAAGAAGACTGAAAAGAGAGAATCACACCAAACTTATGATCTTATAAGTGGTGCTGGAACAGAGATATTTTGGAGGCAAGAGACCTATGATCTCATAGGGAGCAATCAGTGAAGCTGCTATCATCCAGGTCGTGGATATTTCAAGCAAGGGTTAGACAAAGGGGACTTGACGAAGCTGTCGCATTCACATCCACGATTGTAAGTTACTTCTGTCATTGTTCTCATCAATATGACATGCTTGGCCTGTTTATTTCTAGTTCGCGTTTGATATTACATGAACTTATTGTTGATAGATAGATCTATTTTCGAGCTAATATCAATAGAGTAGGAAGTGGTTGTACTATTGTTTGTCTACAGGGCTCATCGAGGAGCGAAAGATTGGAGCTCAACTCAGAGCGTGTAGGGACAAACGTTGGTAAAAAGGTACTCCTATTCTCCTTCCTCCTCATGCATTAGTTTGTATAGATATGAAAGGAAGTCAATGTCCACGTTAAGCGTCTTCTGTCTTAAGAATTAAGAGTCTAGCTCTCAAGAGGAGATCTACCTGTCCGCAGGGAGATTTTCCTTCAATAGTATTCAATGTAATATTTTTTTAATCTTGGTATGCCATTCCCTTTTCTACTTTGTAACCATCCAAAAACAAGTTCAAATGCTCAAAATTGAGTAAACTAGAGGACATTTGTTGGTTATCTACGATTTAAAATAATGAAAAAAACATCATGAGTGTAAGGTACCAAATATATTATGCAAATTAGAACATAATAACTATGATGAATACTGCCCCTGGGGTGTAGGGAATTCGATGATGGAGTGTATTGTTAAGGAACTCCATTATGCGAAGTCACCAGTTCGAAACCCCAGATTACCTTCTGTGTTGCGTATGGGGCATTGTGGGAACACTTGGAGGTTATAGTGATAACAGTCGAATAACAGAACCCCGTGTCACGCGAGTGTGTTCCCGACTAGTTGTTGATTCCTCCAGTCACAAAAAAAATTATGATGAATGTTAATAGAAACAACATAATAAAGAGAATAACAAAACCATAAATGATACCTTTATTGATAGAAATCCAAGTTCACTTTCGTTTTCGTGGGGGAAACATTCAACAGAGTAGAGCATAGTGAGAAATAATTCTCAAGACAAAACTTTCTCATGCCTTCTACTCTTATTTATATTAATTCTATCTTCTAGAGAACATTATAGAGGAAGATATTTCTAGAAGAAAAAACTTCTATTAAGTCTTCTTATATTAGACTTGTTCACATTATTATATAACCCTTATTTTCTAATCTCTACCTTCTTACATAGAAAATATATTATTCTACTTACTTGGGCGGTTAGGGAGGTTAGGTCCCTAACATGCCCTCTTCCTTGAAAAACAACCTTGTCCTCAAGGCTTGAGATGAGAAAATTGTTGCAAAATGGTAGTCGAATCCCATGTGGCATCTTCTGGTGGTGTATCCTTCCACTGAACTGGAAATTCCTTGATGGTGCACTGACAGAGACGACACTCGCAGTGGTCCATTATTGCTTGGGGCTGTAGCCAAATGGAGCCTTCTTCATCCAATTCAAGGAGACTTGTTTGATTCCAACACTTAGTTCCAATCACTTTCTCTAAGCAAGAGACATAGAAAATAAGATGGATCTTAGAGTGAATGGGGAGAGATAAATGGTAGGCCATGGGCCCCATGTGCTTGAGAATTGTATAAGGACTATAACACTTGGGGGTGAGTTTCTGATAGTGTTCAACTTTGAGGGAATTTTTCTTATATGGTTGCAGACGAAGAAACACATGGTCCCCTTCAAAAAATTGACATTTGGAATGACCCTGATCTTCTTTTTTCTTCATGCAATTCTAACCCATGACCAAATTTTCTTTGAGGGTACGGAGAATGGCCACTTGGTCTATAAGTCTGTAGTCGACATCTTGAACCTTGGACACACCAGGAATATAGGAGAGAACAGATGGTGGCTTTTGATTGTAGTATTATTCAAAGGGAGTCATGCGAGTGGCAATATGGTAAGATGTGTTGTACGATCATTCAGATAGTGGTAACCACTGATCCCATTGATTTTGTATGTCAGATAAAAAACACCTCAAATATGTTTCCGATCACTTGTTGACAATGTCATTTTTTTCCATCAGTGTAAGGATGCTAGGTCGTGATGAGATGTAGTTGGGTTCCTTGGAGCTTGAACAATTCTTGCCAAAAATTACTGGTGAAAGTTGGATCACAATCAAAGACAATAGAGTGAGGAATGACATGGATTTTGAAGATATTATCCATAAAAATTTGAGCCACTGTGGGTGCAGTGAACGGGTGTTAGAGGGAACAAAAATGAGCATATTTGGAAATGTGATTTAGTACAACCATAATGATTGAATTATTGCTCGATTTGGGTAAGTCGATAATAAATTTGTCCGTCAGCCCAATTGGATGAACTTTGTTACCTAAATTATCGACCCAGGGATAATAAACTGATGAAGTGCAATGAAAAGTATCTGTAGTGACGCAAGTGCGCCCGTTAGGCATGTCCTCTCACAGGATCTTTCCTCCTTACTCGGCCTGAAGAACTGAAAGGTTCTTCTATTTCCCTATCGGGAAATTTTCACCCACAACAACTCTCTCACGGAATCTCCCTTTCTTCCAAATCAACGCTGGTCTTTTACTTTGTTATCGGGATTTCGGCACTTGCGATGTCCAAACAACTTGTTTTACTGATCCCCGATCCCAGATACACTCCTTTGTTGTCTTATCCCCTCCTGGCTATGCCCTGGTCCATGTGATCGCTTTCCATAATACCACAGCCTTATATTCCTTCTCGTCGGGGTTTCGGACTTTCAAGTGCCAAAATGAACTTGTCCTCAGGATTCGCGATCCCTTGAATCTCGACGCGCTCTTTATGCACTAGCTCTCCTGGCTAGGCTCCTGGCCCATATGACCGTTATCCCTCTGACCGTAGTCTTACCTCTCATCGGGGTTTTGGACTTTCCAATGTCCATATACATATATCCTCAGGATTCACGATCCCTCGAATCCCGATTCTCTGCTATGCTGACAGCTGGCTCCCACAATGGTGCTTCCCTCCTTATCGGGGTTTTGAGCTTTGCGATTCCAAAATGCATAAACACCTTGTCACCAGGATTCTCGATATCCCAATGACCCAAATGCCGATAGGCGACTTCCTGTCGGGACTTTCCCCGATGACTCCGATTGCTGCCACATGTCCCCTCAAGATGGACGGTTCAGATTTATCCTCGTGTTTTTGAGACTTCTGATGTCTCGATTTTCACGACCTCAAGAACTTCGATTTCCTGAGTGCCAATATACCGACTCTCTTTGGATTTCTGACACCTGTCTCCCCAAATGGACGACTCAAATTATATCGGGGTTTTCACAATGGACTTCCCCGATCTCCTGTCCACGGGAATGCCGATATCCTGACTCTCGATGCCTCGATCTCCACCACGTGTCCCAACTGACGGACGGTCCAGATCTTCCCAGGACTTTTCCTATAGAAATTCCTGATCTCTTGTCCCTGTGACTCCCAATGGTAAACCTCGTGCAGCTCCTGTCAGATCGGACGACTGACGGGTAACTGATCAATGATCCAATGACTCATGACCCCTAGAGCTTAAACTCCGAATGCAACCGTAACCTCCTTGCTTCTTTGGCAGATCCAACTGCTGGCAAGATTTTGCAAATCTTCTCCACAAGATCCTAACCATCGATCTCTTCCTCTTTGATGTTGTCTACGGGGTGAACCCAATATTTCTCTGTGAAAACTGGTCCTCCTTCTCGTAACTTTGCAGCACCTGTTCAAACACTCCACGGCACAAACTCCCTATGCTTCCCTTCGACGAGCTTGAAATCCTTGTCCTTCCTGAGCTTCACTCAATTCTGAGTCTCCAAGAAGACCCTTGCACGCACTCCTTGCAACAATCCTCGAACACATCCAAGTGTTGAGTTCTTTCGACTCTGCGCACACCTGCAGCAGTAGTCCTTCAATGCTTTGCTCAAATTCACAACTGAGATTTTCCTTATCCCGCACACTCCTTGCACAACTCCTATAACCCAATTTCACTTCTAGGTGAACGAGAACAAGAGTTAAACTATCTGAGTCTTCTGTCAACGCACTCCTTGTGGACGACTCCAACTGCACTCCTTGCAGGAATCCTTACTCAGATAGAGAAACAATTGAAACTCATTTCTTCTACTTCCTTTCTCAGATTTCAATCACTCAGTAAGAAATCATTCATACATAGCATGTAAAGCAAATTCATAACAGGAAGTAAATACTCATGAGCATAACATTCAGCATACATACACAAAGAACAAACACAAAACCATGGATTTGAATTAAACTCTTCTATTAATTCAAGCTCTATACATGGGTGTTCTTCCACAGCTCTCTGCTTCTCTTCTCAATGCTACGGATTATGTTACAATGCACAATGAGGGTGTCTATATCCCGTTTCCCTCTTTTTTTCTAAAACTGTCTAATCTAATATTAAATTCTATCTACCTATTTCATCTCAACATAAATGCCTCTATCTACTTTAGACGAGAGCATATGGCTCAAGGTCTGATTACAATATTAAAGTACGCCTCTCTTTAATATCACATTTAAGGTTGGCGCATTATCTTCGAGACAATTTCAAAACTTGTGCTGGTTTTGTCCAGCTGTTCACTTGCATTCCGCGCTGGCTCGCTTGCTGTGAGAGATGCTCCTGCATCATGTAGGTACTATTTTTTTAATCAAATCATGCAAAATGAAAGAAAATTGTTCATTGGTTGAATTGCATAAACAAAGTTTTGCTTAGCTGCAGAAAGAATAGAGTAATGCTAAGAAATGAAAAACATAATTCTAAAGGACACCAAAGTAATTTTAAGATGTATAACCAACAAACTACTGAATTGCCATAATATTTCCTCAACCATTTAACAGCATGAAGTTCCCTGCTGATCATAACAATCAATTATTCAATTGGTGGTTGCGAAATTAATTACTCCTCTGCAAAGAAAAAATGAATTTGTTGCAGAAAATAAATAACAAAATTAAAAATCTCAAATAATTGAAAGCACAAGACCATAAGTGAAAGGAATAACATGCTCCTCCATAGGGGGCCCTCCTGATTCAAGGTACACTATTTAGCTAAATCATATAAGACTAAGTTCTATAAAATGAATATTAATAACTCATGAATATGGAAGTAACCAGAAACTTGTATTAATCAACAAATGGGTTTTACAACAATTCGATTACACATTACAACAATGGTAACTTCCTTTGATGATTTGATCACTGATATTTATATAGTGAGAACAAGATTACCCAGATCCATATCATACAGATCTCTTGATACAATGCATATAAAATATCTCATGCATAGATTGTTGAATCAAATATGGATCAATCTTGGATGCTTGAATTCAATCTTGATTATCCATGGATAGAGAAATTCATGGTAAGATTCATGAATTTCTCAAATACAATTGTGCTCTATCTTGTTCCTTGATTTGTTGTTGTCGATCTTTTGCAATTCCTCCATGTGTACATGTTGAGTGTAGCTTTGAATTCACCCCCGCTTCTTGTTGGAAGATCCATAGGCAAAAAGTATAGGTGGATGAGCTTTGTGGATCCTTTTAAATCTTTCCATATGTCCTAGTTCCATCCAATGCTAACCGCAACCCTATAGATGGACAAATATGTTGCAGAAACACGTCTAAGTAATAGGATACAAAAATGTAATATGAGTTGCTACAAAATCAGAATATTTTGTAGCTACTCATTATAATAATTATTAATTAAATCAATTGTGCATTAAGAAGTATGGAATTAACATAAGAATAGACAATTTTACCTCTAACCCTCTTCAATGCATACATTTTGTAGCTGAGCATGTTTAAGTGGAAAAAATGAATAAAGTGCAATATAAAAGAGGCATATATATAGGTTGTGAATGGGCATAAAAGATAGAGTTGTGACAAAATGATGCCATTTTTAGGACTCAACATATCCCCCACATAGAATATGTTACATGTCCTCATACAACCAAAATGACGCCACTCCCTTTGTCAAAAATTCAAAAATTTGGTCCCCTTCCTCCTTAGGTTTTGTCTGAGGAATCTATCAAAATGTTCAATCTTGATGATGCTTGATCCTGTCCACTTCTTTCTTTTTCCATATTTTTCCTTAATCTTCTGGTATTAATCCTTCTAAGCATGCTCTGCATATACCAATTTCTAGATTTAGTTGAAAACAATTTGTTTTGAAATTCTAGTTGCTCCTTATCTCTCTGAAATTGTGCAATGCTAGATTTTAAGGAAGAGTTTTCTAACTTGACATGAATATCAAGGAGTGTTATCTCCTTGAGTTTTTCCTTTAACTTATTAACCCTTTCAATATTCATTTTCTTATGAGAAGTAGAAACATGGTCAATTTCTATTTCCTTGTCAACCTCAGTATAATCATGTATTTCATAATCAGTTTCAAACTGATTAAATTCTTCATTCAATTCCTCTGAATCATAAATGGAAAAGTTATTATTAGGTGGTGGAGTGAAAAACAAATTAGGCCTGGGATTTTTGTGAAAAATTGTCTTCTCCTTGCTTCCTGGCTGCTCTTGGTCAGACTCTTCAATTTCAATTATTTCCTTTTCCTCGGACTCACTGTTATCATGCTTCTACGCTACTAATTCCTTTGTCACATTCCTTGTAGTCTATCACATGATGGATTCAACTTTCCTTTTCTTACTTAGAACTTCATCTTCTCTACTTCCTGATCCCTGAGACTTTAAATTATCATCATCCAATTCCAATTTTTTGTTCTGAACTTTATTATTTCTTTCCATTGTATCTTTCCAAGGTCTTCCTCTTGGGTTTTGAGTTTTGGAGTTAGAAACCTTGACTTTTTTCTCTAGCTTCTGTTCTATACTATGTTTCTTTCTATCACGCTCTTTGATGTTTTTCCCTTGTTCTTCTTAGGTTCTATAACCTATTTTATTTATGAGGTTTTCTCTGTCTCTGCATGTTAAAATTCCCCTATCTCTGGTTCAATGTTCTCTAACTCAGGTACTTCAGGGATTTTTCACTCGGTTTCCAAGATTTCCAAATTGGAAACTGTTACACATAAAAAATACTCACTTTGATAGTGTCGCAAGTGTCGTCATTGCAAAGGTCGCAAGTGTCGCATTTTGCTCACAAGTGTCGCAAGTGTCAGGGAAGCATACTGCCATGATGCCTTTGTCGTGCCTGTAAACGACATTAGGAGGACACTTGGCACATGTCAAATACTTGATTTGGAAGAGGAGGAAAGGGTAACTGGGCTCATGAACCTTTTGGCCATCTGAAAACACTCAAAAAACTAAGTTTTTGGAGGGGAGCGCTCCCCTATAACTAGCTTAGGAGTGCTAGTACCCCCCCATAAGCCATCAGGGAGCGTTATAACACCAAACAACCCTTCTGGAGGAGCGCTATTGATTTTAAGAGTGTTGGCGCCCCCCTAAAGCCTACTAGGGAGAGCTATAGCGCTTTGATGGCCCTTTTGAGGGAGCGTTACCTATTCTGGGTAGCAATTGATTAGTTGAGAAGAATGGGGGAAGGATCTTTTCATTCTTAGAAGTCAGTTGGGTTCGAATCCTCAATCCAACCATGATCTTAGGGAAGATCCCTAACTGGAGGAGGAAAATCCTCAACTCACCCCAAGGATATCTCAAGTTGTTGAGCCTCTCCAAGGCTATATAAGCAAGCTTTCTCATGGTGAAAGCGGACTGAAAAGGGAGAATCACACCAAACTTATGATCTTATAAGTGGTGCTAGAATAGATATATTTTGGAGCCAAGAGACCTATGATCTCATAGGGAGAAATTAGTGAAGCTATCATCATTCAGATCATGGATCTTTTGAGCAAGGGTTAGACAAGGAGGACTTGACGAAACTACTACAATTCATCTATGGGTGTAAGCAATGTTTTGTCTTCATTAATATAATTTGCTTGTCCTGTTTATTTCTAATTCGTGTTCAATCTCACATGAATTTGTCTCTTTAGTAGATAGACCTATTTCGGACTAATCTTGATAGAGTAGNTTATCGAAGAGCAAAAGTTTAGAGCTCAATTCAGAGCGTGCAGGGACAAACACTGTTAAAAGGTACTTCTTTTCTCCTTCCTCCTCACACACTAGTCCACCTAGATCTAAAAGGAAGTCAGTGACCATGATAAGCACTTTCTGTCTTAGAGTTAAGAGTCTAGGTCTTTGAGGAGATCTACCTGTCCGCAGGGAGATTTTCCTTCAACAGAAATTGGCGACTCCACTGGGGAGAATCGAATCAAAACTTTTGGTTTTGATTTTTCCTCATAAGACCTTGTCTTTCGATTTGGTTGTTTTCTGAACTTGTTCACCCCTTCATATCTGATTGCATTTACTGATTGACTCTTTACCCCATCACACTCAGCTTACCTGTGAAAATTTGATCAAAATTTTGGGTTTTTGGACATTTTTATGAGTTTTTTTAGCCTGGCGCCCCCCTGCCCATGTTAGCAGGGCACCAACACTCCTTGGAAATGTTGGACAGAGTGTTATAACACCCTGGTGTCCCTTACACCAGAGAACCAACCCCTTTTTGCACAAAATCTATTCAAAAATTCTATTTTTTGGAGGTCCAAACCCTGTTTCTTCACTTGTTGAGCTGCTTTGTGATTCATGATTCTTCCTTTGACCTTTGACATGCTTCCTCCTGAGCAGTAAACACCTTTTTTTTTAGATTTCCTTCTTCCTTATTTTTGAGCTTTTGCTGTTGAGAGCTTGAAATCAATCCCCTGCTTTCTTGTCTCCTATCGACTGAGTGGGAACTCTAGTGAAGGACATTAGAAGTCTGTGACTCTTCTCATTTCGTTCTTTGAGGTCATCTGATCCAATTTCTTTCTCCTTCCTTTTGTATTTTTGGTTTTCTTTCTCTTGTTTGATCGCAAAAAAAGGGGTGTGTTGTTTGTGCGAAATCTGTGTTTTCTTGTCTGAATCTCCTTGATCTGAAAGGGTAGTTGCCAAGACAAGTTTTTCATTGAATTTATCATCATTCGCATGAAAACGACAAAAGTACATCTTAATGATTAGTTTGCATATTAGTTTGCATTTCTGAAATGTTGTAGCATCATATTGGATTTGATTGAGAACATAATTGATTGAGGGCATTCCTTGTCAAGTGTTTGATAGTGAAAATGACTCTTCCTCTTTCCCTTAAATAGGTATTCATTGAAAAGAAATGATTGCTTATCATAATTCATGCATATTTTGGGGAATTGAGTCATCATTCCATCAGTTTCACTTTCGTACACCCTCTGAGTAAACAACAACCATTAAAATCAACACTTAACTAAAATTTATTAGACTTTTTACATCTTTGTTAGCAAACCTACATTAGTTTAAGGTGTAGGGCTTTGGAATAGGTTGAAAGGATAACTTTCCAAATCTATCGAACAAACTTAGTATCTTGCGGTAGGGAGAGTCAAATCCAATTGTCGTATTGGCTTGCTGGGATCCCCCTCTCACACAGGGGTTACACACGAGGTCGCATTCGGGTGAGTTACGAAGATTATC
>JASDQU010243064.1:7382-24319 GCA_032191745.1 Picea mariana
GGTAATGAGAGAGAGACAAAGAGAGTCTGACATAACCACCATGGGAATTCGAGAGAATCCACAGAGTGTCTCATTATCCATGAAATAAATTCCACATTTTGTTTATGAAATTCAAATTCTTGTATGATGAGGTCTGTGAAAATTTGAATGACGACTACAACCATCATCAAGTTATTGACCAATCATGTATTTTTCATGATTATGAAGACCAAAGAAATAAAGTATGGGCAGAAGTAATCAATGATGAAAATAAAGGTTCAATAGGTAGATTGGAAGGGAAAGGAGACAATAGAAAAAATGATGCCATGAAGAAGATGAGGAAGAGAAATGATGCAAGAGACAAGAGGGGAAGAAAGATAAAGTGGAGAATATGTAAAGAGTGAAAATAATAAAATATTAAACATGGATGGACTAGGAAGAATATGAAACCAAGAACCCAATCAACCCATGAAATTATACATCATGATAGAAATAATGGAAACTAACCATACATGATCATCAAGTTTGAAGGCTTCTACTTCCCCTTGCACTTTCTTCAGTAAAATTCTCATTCACCAATGCCTTCTTCCTCTTGCCAATTTCCTCAAGAATATAGATTGATTCTTTAGCACTTACTTTGCTTGGTCTTCATGCTGAAAAGAGTAGTTATCACTGGGCGAGTTGGCTTATTGCATTGTTGTCCTCTCTCGTTGTCCATTGTACCACTTGATCAATATTTTTGGTTCATCCATCACTGTCCCAACTGGTGTAACAATAACAAAAAATAGTGACATAAATCCACTATACTCAGAGTTGTGTCAATGGTCAACCATTGGTGTTGTAACAACATTCAACCATCAGTGTTGCAACATCACAACTAGTGTTGCAGCAATGCGACTAGTGTTGCAACAATTGTGGTAGCACATGTAACCTACTAGTTGACTTGCAAAATATATTAGTATGATGACCAACTCTTACTACACTAAGTGTTTTGGGGGTTCTTTCCTTTTATTATACAATCCTAAAAATGAAAACACACCTCACAAGATGGAAGGAAACATGTGCTAGAAAACATTCTAAATGCACACTTATCAAAGTAACAAAAAAAATGAAATTGATACTAGAAAGAATATTGCACCATTCACAGTTCCCCAACAATGACACCAAAAATAATGTATCTTTTTAATCACCTCCCTAATTTCTCAAGAAGATATTTAGAAATAATGTGCATTTAATTATCAATCCACAACTCGTATGGAACTTGTGAAGTGTCATGCAATGTATATGCATGGAAAATTATTCTTTATATGTGTTGTAGTCATAGTGTCAATGATTACTTTTTCCAGGAGATTATAGACAATTCACAATTGGAAAGGTTCTACAAACTACAAGAAACAAAATTCACACATGTTGGAAGGAAAGTGAGCTAAACTAATTCAACTGGCCTGGAATCCCTCACAACTATGACCCTGAATGAATGTAATTGAAATCAAAACTAAAATAATTCAGCCATCCTGGAAGCTCTCATGACTGTGACCTTGGTATGAATGTAATTCAAATCACAAGTCGGCTTGAAATCCCTCATGGATGCGACCCTGGTTTGAATGTAATTGAAATTGTAGCTAAACTATTTAACTAATTCAATTGGCCAACTAACTAATCCTTTCCAAGATAATCCTTTTCATTACTCTGAACAATGATTATAATCATTTTCTTAAGCACATAAATAAATACAATCAATTGCATGAATGAATAAATAAATATAATCCCTCCTAAATAATTAACAATATAAATGAATTGAATCACATGACAGACAGTTGACAAGTTGCATAATTAAATTACACGCCAAAAAATTAAGGAAAACTATCTAAGCTACAAAACACTTTGTTCTATTGGAGTGGGCCCTGCCTCCATAGAATAGAGTGATGATATTAATCTATATCAACACACACGACATTAAAATTAATTAAATAAATCAACCCTCATAGCACTACAATTAATTAAATGAATCAATCAAGAACATAATAAATTAAAAAAATGAATTAATCATAAATTAGAAATGAGAAATTGAAAAACTTGTTCCATTACAAATTAGACTTGTGCTCTAAGATTCTTCCTCCCTCTTGCAGAGGTGAATGGCTCTTTTTATACATGAAATTCATACAAAGGAATTGTTACAACAACAAAATCTTTGAATGGGAAATTACCCAACTATTTCTTGTTTAAGAAATAATTGGTTGTGGTCTCTTAGCTTGCTGATAGAAGGATGAATGTGGATCTATGGCCAAATCTATCTCCCAAAGTGATTGCTCCATTTGGAAAGTTTAGAAAGCGAATGCAATAGTAAATTTGGGAAAATTTCCTTCAAAGAATTGCCCATACTATCCACCTCATGCATTTTCTAGGGAAATTGCTTGAGCATCACTTAATTGGGCATGTTCTGAACACAACCCATGTTGTGGAATTTTTTAATTGGTCCCCATTGCTCCACAATATTCATATGAATATCACTTTCTTATTTGCAAGCCTTTAATTTTGGGTGTAGCATTAATCATGAGTTGTAGCTTCCCAATTGCAATTGGAATAATATATTTCATCATTTATTACCTTCCCCAGATATCATGGCCCCACAATGTTCATATTTTTTTTTCTTTGATGGAGTTGCAAAACATATGGTCCTTCGATTGGTATTGCGAAAATAAGCATTTAGTGATAGATTTGCACTAGAGGTGTTGCAGAAACATGTTCCAAAGGTGTTGCAGTAGTTTTGGCAGTGCTTGTAGTCTTCATGACACTATGTCTCACGTGCCTCTTCACTAAAAATATCAGGTAGCCCATTCGTATATTTTTGGTTATAGGAGTAACAACAATGATAATTGGTTCTACAACAATCAACAAACTAACCAATTTTTCAAAGATAAATGAAAATATGATCTTTCTCTAATGTTTAATCACAAATTCATGTAAAGTACTAAATAAATGTAATGGAAACACATTAATTCTAAATCCCGCACAATGATGGATTGATACAAGGTCTAGGTAAGAGGAAAGGGATTAAAGGTAAGAAAAATATGGTATAAAAATGCCATTTATGGAGCTTGTCAATAAGGTTCCCACATTATTTTTCAAATAGTTCCAGTCCATTAGTCAACTAAAAAATAAGACAACATAGTTCCATTCGATTGTCAACCAGACATCAATCATATCAACAAAGTAATATTTATCCATAAATAAAATAGTCTTTGTCAAAGAAGGATCTCAAAGGAATTTAAAAACAATCAAATATGGGCTTGTGTGACACATAACATTTCTTAGCCGTCATCTCTGTCGACATTGTTTGTATCTAACAATTGAAACTTCTATATAACTACATAATAGTCTATTACAACGATTCAACATAGCCTATACATACCCAACACTCCATCATCAAACTCAATTCAATCAGTCTTAACAACAAGTGTTAGTCGATCAACAACTAGACATCTCAAGTTGGGTTTACTTCATCAAAACAACAATAAAATCATTATCATCAATAACATCCTCACTAAAATACTACCAAGGGAGAAATACATATGTCCATAAGACCTAAATTAAGTTATAAACAAAGAACACAACTATCAAAAACCAATAGTGACAACATCTCTAATTGAAACTCAATTGACAAATACCTCTAGTTTAACCTCAGTTGACTACTCTCGTCAATCAATAACAAGAACGAAGATAGGTGTCATAATATTTAACATATATGATATACATATGTAAGAAATCCTCAAACACCTATGCAAATTCTTCAATGACCATTCATTAGTCCAACCAAAAAAAACCCTGGTTGTTGGCACTAGTCCAAAATTTGATGTTTCATGCCTCGTTTTCAAAGATTTGAAAGAATAATTGTCACTATTCCAAGAATTTCAATCCTTGGACCAATTCCTTTGATCTTTCTAGTGAGGATTTCTATATGGAAATGAATGTTGTTTTGACTAAATAAAAGGTGCAATTTTAGGTTCCTATTCAACTAAAGGTCCAGGATAACCTTGCACAACAATAACAATGTCATCTACAACAACAATTTCAAATTCTAGAATATTATGATCAACCAAGTCTTTAGTTGTCTTTGAAAAATCATTAGTAGTTGGTTTCCTTTCCTACAACTTAGTTAGATGACTCTCACCTGCAACAAACAACACCTTCTAGTCTTCGTAAAGACTCTCCTTTTTGTTAGTGAATTCTAATCATATTTAAGAGTCATTGCTCTAGGAAATATTATCTTACGAATAATGGAAACAATAATACATTATCCACTCATCCGAAGTCCACATTTGGTTAGCCCATTTTACTTAATAGTGGGGGTCCAACACTTGTAGTATGTTTTTCAAAAATAGGAGAAAACACAATTTTAGTAGCCAACAAGGTACGAGAAGGTGCCAAAACATCAATATCAACCTTTTGACAATCAACAAGACTACAAGAAAGAGCATCAAATGTATAAGAAGTAATCAAAGAGCTTGTAATGTCAACATCATCACACTTCTTTATAATAGTCTGTAATCAACTTACTTCTAGTCCAAGACCCTTTGTGCAATCTTACAGTCCCTTGTTGGTATAATCCTTTTAGTCATTTGCAGAAACAAGAGATCATAGTATTTCTTCAGATCCTGGTATTCATCAATTAACCAAACATTGCTCTTGAAGAGTGGTAGCTTCTTCATGATGTTCATCAACAAAGGCTTGCAAATAGACAACCTTGTTCTCCAGTAGGGTGTTGTATGTCTCTAGCCTATTGGTATTCTCCTTAAAATGAGTAATATATGTATGAGAGATGTTTTTAAGACCCTCCTTGAAATCATCAAATAAATTTGTTTTATTGCCAAATTCATCAATGAGGTTCAGAAAGACATGTTTCAACTTTATTTCCAATACATTAATCTTTCTAAATTTTTCATTATATCTATGCAAGATGGTACTTTGTAAGAGGGAATATTCATCCTCCAAATGGGTATGGGATATATCTAGCTTATATTTCAATCTTCCATTCTCTGTTCATAATAGGAAATAGTAGTTTGTAAGGAAACAACTTCTTCTCAAAGTTGATCATGAGTTTCTTGCAAAGAAATAACTTTCTTTTCAAGAACTTCCTAAAGTTTTCATAGAATCAATTGTTCATCTTCATCAAAAGTACCCATCTTCAAATAGGCTTCAAAATGTGAACATAGTTAAGGAAAGTCAATTGTCTCAATTTGTTGGTTGATTCTCAACTTAGTTAAAAAGGATCTCTTCAATGTTCAATTGATATAGTTAGAAAACATTAGTACTCCAACAAATTCCATATATTCAAGGAGATTCTATCCTCTAATAGTGATGTATTTTTTACCAATCTTCCTTCTCTAATCAATTGAGCAATGTAGATAGTAGCAACAATAGAATCTACTTCCAATGCTTAATGAGCTAAAAAACCATATATAAGAACAATATATCCTTCCAAAGTGATAATGTGACCAAGAATAAATAAAAATATGGTTCATTATTCTACAATATGGGTATTCCCTAATCTAACCTTAATGTGCTTTGAACAACATCTAGAGAAACAACAATAAAATGATGCAAAGATATCTTCGAGCCAAAAATAGTGCAACCTTGGTCTCTTTCTTACAAACCAAATATGTCTACCAACCTATCTATGGTATGCAATAAATAAAGTTCCTTAAAACACAATAGAATCAAGCTAAACCTAAATGTGAGAACCGACCCATTGCTATGTCTAGTAGATTCGTTGTGTTACACTTAGTTGATTGCTCGAATGAAGGGAAAATTACTTCATTGGACACACACTCACACAAGGCTATGCTTCAATAGGTCAATCAATGCTGAAGTTGAAAAAATTAGACACCATTTATTTTATTGCACATTTCAGATCAAGGAGATTCCAACGATTCAGTCTTCAATTAACCAAATAAGCCACACAACTCCACGTTCTGATGCAACAAGCTACAACATAAAATAATAGACGTGAAAACATAGATTCCAAGAGAAGCGGTGGTGTCAATAGACACTATGATCACTTAAGCACAATGACCATATCTCCAGGAGTAAATGATGCTATGATACGTAAGATAGATTGATCTAAGAGATAATCTATATATAGGTTTGGGTGGGTGATCGAACCCTTAATGTATGAGATCACACACCCCATAATTGTCCATCAAAAGTGGATTTGAAATGATGAACCAGACATGGTCAACTACATGCACCCAATTGGTGGTTAGTTGGGTCCATTCCTTGGTTGACTCCCTTAATGGCCAACTCCCTCTTCATGGTCATCTACACATTTTGACAAGGTGAGGTTACACCAAGAAGAATCAATTTCAACACATAGGTGCACACACGTATATGCACACACACACACACACACACACACACACACACACACACACACACACACACACATACACACACACACAAGGTTTCATGTATTTGTAACAAAATATGGGGTTTTAAGAGATATATGTCACTAGTTCTCTTTAAACCTAAAAACATACTAGTGCATCGTTTTAGGTATAAATATTTTGTATTCAAATAACAATTTAAAAAAATAATTAACAAAATATTATTGGTACATTTTATATATCCACCATTGTAGGCCTAGTTTTCACCACATACATGGGAATTGATGTTAGTTTCACACATTTATAACAAAATATCAGTTAAAAAAATAATTTAAAAAGTATTATTGGTGCTCCACATACCTACAAATGCATTAGTGCTTTGAAACATATGGAACCCTGAATTAGGTTTAAATATTTTGAATTAAAATATTGATTTAAAATATTGATTTAAAAAAAAAATAACAAATATTACCAGTGTGTTATACCTAATCAATGTTGTCAATTGGTGCTTTAACAAAAAAATCACATTGGTGCACATAGAAGACATGTGCACCACATTTTTTTGTAAGCGCTTGTGATAAAATATAACTTATAAAAAAATAACACTGGTGTGTAAGATACCTACACATACACTAATGCATTAGGATATCATTGGGAGAACTACACTCTATTAATTTTTATCTTTTTACCAACCCTTGATTTTATTTGTAACTTTATTTAGTGCTTCAAAGCGATCAAGCACTAGTGCTTATTATCCACTTATCACTGCCCCATTGTGTGGTCCTACAATATTGTTGGAGTACTCAATTCCTTTGCTTCCACAATGGAGTTGGAATTTTACAAATGACACTGAATTTTTATTTTTTCTCTACATGACAACCACGCCTCTCCTAAGAAGAGACCAAGTAAGTTTATTGTTATCCCATAATTACATCTTTAGCAGTTTAAAATTTAAAATCTAGCTTTAATTTTAGTGTTTTCACAATTTTTATTTTTATTTTTTATGTTGTGCCTCATATGTATTTGGTTCACTGTTGAGTTAAATTTTATACATTGAATTTTCTTGTGCTCATTTGTATCCTTTTAAATGTAAGGATGCACCATCACAATGCTCCAACAAATATTAATACACTACTTAGTTAAATTTAATAAATTGATTTTTTTCATGCTTCTTTATGCATTATTAAATGTACTAATGCACTGTTCCCTGTGCTCCATTACATCTTAAGCTCACTAATAAGTTAAACTTAATAAAAAAATTCCTACACCCATTGGTGCACTATTAAGTTTTAGGATGCATCATTTGGTAGTGCTCTAATATATAAAAAAATATTGTTGAGTTAAATTTACCAAATAAAATTTCCCCATGCGTTTTTTGGTGTTTTTCAGAGTACTATAAAGCATTTTGAGTGGTGTGTTCTTTGGTTGGAGTTCACCAAAGACATGGTGATACTAGAAAGGGCTTCTAAGCCTACAAAAAAACTACAACATGGGTCTCAAAAAGGCCAATAAAGTACTAACTAGGACACCCATGAAGAGGTAAGATCTACCATCTGTAAATGATACCTTTATAGTAGCTTGAAGGTATAATGACATGAACAAATGGGGTTGAACCTATGGAAGATATGAGATTGATACAAAAAAATGCATTATGCAGGTGGAACGAAACCTATCCTATATTCCAGTAAAGAAAACAATACCTGTTGAAGAGTCAAAAAAATTATGACATAAGTAGCAACATATGTTTAGAGGGAGTACCATAGGTAATGGCTAGAAAAAATATTGAGAAGAAGATATGAAGCTTCAATGGAAAGTCATGGCGGGACTAAACAAGACTCTTGAGCCTATGAAATTATTTCATCATGGATGCCAAACTACAAACAATGTTCTAACTAGAGCACCTATGAACGGTAGGCTCTACCACATGAATTATGACACTTCTAAACAACATAGAATGTTTTGTGTTGCAACTCAGTGGAGTCGATCCTAAGGAAAAATGAAATAGGAAACAGATAATGGAAAAAATCACAGAGGGGAAAATATAACCTATATGCCACTTTCAAGATCATTACCTATCATAATGGATCAACATAACGAAAGGTACCAAAGAAAACATTTCCAAAGTCCTATATATAATACCAACAACACTCATCCAGAAGTTAATAAGTCCAATATATAAACCTATGATAATAGCATGTGCTATGGAATATAGAACTTGAAAACAAAAACCCTAAAAGTAAAATATGTATAGAGGACTGCACAACCTTGTGACTTATGCATAGTAGTGCTTCAAGTAGAGCCCATTTCTAGGCTCAGGCCAAGGGATTCTTTGGTAACGAAATTGTAAATATTCTAGCTCAGGAAGAGGTCGAAAATCCATAATCATAGGTTCAAGGATATCATCATCCGAAGCCAATTCAAAATCCAAGAAATTGGGACTTGAAGACTCACCAACACCAGGGCTCAAGGTCTCACAAACAGTAATACAAGACTCAAGGGGAAATGCCAGATCACTTAGGCCAATAGGGAGAAGCAAGGGCTCCCATGCCCCCATTGGATAAAACACCTGATCAATTGTCGAGACCTTGTCTCGAGAAGGAAAAAATAACTGTAAAGGATATTTCTTAGGAGCAATTGAGCATTGAGGATAAGATGCAACATAATTCACCTTTGGCGAGGAATATTCTACTTAAACACTAGGAACATACAAAGGGGAACCCTGAGGTAAATACAAACTAGGATGGTGATTATTAGACTAAAGCTGATCAATAGCAACAATGATTTCATTGTGAGGAAAAAGCATCACACCAAAATGTGTAGACACTACAAAATTCATAGCATAAACATAATCACACCAAAGAAGCATATTGAAGTCGAAAGGCCCTGAAACCACTAATAGATCGACTAGGACAATATTACAACCTAAAGTAATAGGAAAATGAGGAAGGATCCCCAAACATTCACTAGGTCTTATGTCGAAAGCCAAAAAATCACTAGTAGATGACACAAGCTTGGGAGAACCCAAAGCTTGCCAACCAGAGGAGGATAATGTTGGATTACTAAGAGGGGGGGTGAATCAGTAATAGAGAAATTTAATCCTTTTTAACCATAAAATGCATATGTTATATCAATGTAGCATTATCATCCAATAATTGCAGAGTAAATAAACAATGAGAAAATGAACAATCATACACATACAAAGTACACCAGTGTTTTTACGTAAAAACACAAAGAGGGAGAAAACCACCGAATTCTTTTTCTTATATGTCTTGAAGAATTACATTCATTAGAAGCACCAACTTCCTTTTTTTTCCAGCTGCAACTGGAAGGAGGCTCCAACCCCCTAGTTTCTTAGGATACAACCTAAGGGAAGCTCCAACTCCCCAATTCTCTGGCTAAAACCAGAAGGAGGATACAACCCCCTATGTTCTCTGGCTACAAATGAAAGGTGTCTACAACCACCTGTCCTTGCCCCGTCCAACCACCCTAATGTATAATTAGAATGATGGAACCACTGTCACACTATCACTGTTATATATACTGCTGTAAACTTGTACCAATCAACCTAGACCAAACAAATTGTACTAATAACCTGAACCATGTATCAACATGTACCTCAACTTGTAATCAACCTGTACCATAAACATGTGCATCAACCATGCACCAACCTATAATCAACCTGTACAAATAAAATATCACAATAGCCTGTCCAAACAACCTATCACAACAACTTGTCTCATCAATCTTATCAACCAAATCAGATCTACTCACCAAGAACAATCACCAAGACAACTCTTAAATATGTGCATCAACCAAGCATAACACAACAACTCATAATCATCACCAAGATCAATATGTGATTCTAATAATATACCAATACAAATATGCTACATCATCCATAAACCATGTGTCAACAATACTAATAACAATTGCCTCCAACCATGTAAAAAGTATGTACCAATCATGTATCAACTACTCATCAACTATGAATCATCAATATGTACCAACATCATCAATTATACACCTCATGTATGTGCCAACTCATCAACTACTTGTCTCAACCATGTACCCAACATGTACCTCAACCATAATCCCTCATCAATTTCATCATCCAAATCTGATTTGTAACTTTGTAATAGATCTGGTGTATATGATTACATACCCACAAACCTTCCTTAACTTTATCAATAAGAGACTAGCATTTTCATCAAACATTTCTTTAGTCTCACATGACTAGTTTTGGATTAGTCAACAACCCTAACTTGAAATAATCATAACTATGTAGCTGTAATGAATAAAGACCTGAAAATAATACACAATGTTCTTCATTGTGTTTTATGCAATTCCTCCAGGTGTCACTACTTGGAACCTCTCATAAAAGGGGTTATACAAAAATGGCATACCTTGTTGAATTCTGGCTTATTCTAGAGAGCGAACTTGTAGAGCATGCCCCGCATGGAATATTTGTTGTATGGATTGAAATTTTTTACATAGAATACTACCGACTATACAATAACCAACACATTTGGTCTTACTTAATTTGGATCTGTTATGAAGAAGTTATGATGTTTTTACCCGAAACACCTATTTTAGACTAGTTTCAGGACTAGCCACAAACCCTATTTTCCATGGAGTGTAACTCCAAAAATACAATGTCACACAATATGAAATTTGTACCACATATACTTGGATATGTTTTCTCAATGGCCTATAAATTTCATGGTCTAAGTCATTCTAGAAAAAAAATTATTGCGAAAATGGTGAGATGACCTGTAAATAACATACCTTAGAAAACATCATCAAAAGAATTTATCCTCCCTTGAATTTCGGCTTTCTTTACTTCACCTTGTCTCTAAAATTCAGCTTAGATATCCTTTGGTTACCTCAGTCACCTGTAGATATACAATATTCTTTAAAATGAGAGAGCCTTCCCTCTTATTTATACTTTCATGTAGCTTCCTCGAGGGGTTACCTTTTAAACATCTTAACCCACTTTCCTTATTTTAGGGTTAACCAACTTCTAACCACTTGTTCAATTAGTAATTTATCCATTAAATTTATTATTTAAATAATTTATTTTGTATCCACTTTGACTTATAGTACACTCATCACTTCACTTTACCTCAAGGGGTTATCTTCTAACCATCTTAAACCACTTTCCTTATTTTAGGGCTAACCCACTTCTAACCACTTGTCAACGTAGTAATTTATCCATTAAATTTATTATTTAAATAATTTATTTTGTATTCACTTTGAATTATAGTACACTCATCACTTCACTTTATTATTTACCTTCTAAAAATATCTTAAACCACTTTGACTATTTGACCTTTTGGGGCTTCAAGCCAACATATGAGAGTCCTCCAACTTTGTAAGGCCATAACTCTCAAACCATGAGGAGTTATGTGATGTTCCACATACCACCAAAAATGACATGATATGTACTATCCATCTAGAATATTCTTACCTACAAATATATCAAAACTCATACCATTATACATCAAACAAACTTGGGTCCATTACCCAAACCTGGCTTCTCCAAGTTCTCATGGCCATAACTCTCTAACCGTGAGGAGTTATGTGACATTCCACATACCACCGGAAATGGAATGACATGTACTATCGATCTAGAATAGTATCACCTTAAAATGTATTAAAACTCATACCATTATACATAAAACAACTTTGGGTCCATTACCCAAACCTTTGTGCTACTAGAATTCGCTACCAGACTTTCTCCAAGGGTTGACATCGATCACTAAGGGTTGAGATCAATTTACAATATCACTCTCCAATGGTTGACATTAATTAAAACCAAAAAACCATACCAACTGTCCATCAACCTAAGCCAATTGTCTGACAATATCCCCCTTTGGCATTGATGGCAATACCAACATTGATGGCAACACTTAGTCATGATAACATTCATGCTTATGCTCCTCATCAATGTTTCTATCTCTCCCCCTTTGACATCAATGGAAAAGGGTATCTACCTTTGGGGCTTATCCCCCTGTGACCACCACTCCCCTTGAAACCATGCCTTTGTGCTCTTTCTCCAAGCATTTACCTTTGCATCTGATAAATCTCTCCCCCTTTTTCATCAATGGCAAAGGTATCATTCCATTTGGGGTTGCTCCCTCTAACTGACTCGTCTAATCTCCCAACTTGAACTATCCTCTTTATGTTGCTTCCTCATGTACATCTAAGACATATAAGATAAACATTCAAAAAGAATTCATTTTGGAGTAGAAATAATTCCGCGTCTCTGGCGAAGATACTAAAAGGCTTCCTGTGGAAGCGGTTTTTTAAAGATGTTTGTCATTTGTTCTTTTGTGCCCACATATTCAACTTTGATGTTATTTTCTACAACCTATTCCCATAGAAAGTGATACTTGATTGGAATGTGCTTCATCTTGGAGTGCATCACCGGGTTCTTTGAGAAACTGATGGCACTTGTATTATCACAATAGATTGGAATGAGCTCATCATACTCAACCTGTATATCTATCAGAGTTTGTTTCATCCATAGAAAATCTGTACAACATGTTTCTACTACAATATACTCTGCCTCGACTGTAGATAAAGATATTTATGATTGTTTCTTTCTTAGCCATGATATTAAACACTCATCCAAGTAGAACACTACTCCACTGGTGCTTCGTCGGTCATCATTGAAACCTGCCCAATATGCATCTGTGTAGGAAATAAGTGATAGATCCTTTCCTTTTGGATACCATAATATAAACTCTTATGTTCCTTTGAGATATATCAAAATCCTCTTCTGTGATTCCTTTGGTGCTGCTTGAAATCATGCCACCTGTCTAGCTGCTTGAATTATATCTAGTTTGGATGCTGTCACATATAGTAGGCTACCAATCATTGACCTGTATTGCCTCTGATCTATAGACTTTGAATCATCATATTTTCTCAACTTGCAACTGGTTTGCATGGGAGTGATAACTAGTTTGCAATATTCCATTCCGAACCTCTTTAGCATTTCTATGATATACTTGTTTGAGAAATAAAAATTCCTTGGTTGCTTTGACGTATATGAAGACGCAAAAAGAAGGATAGTTCTCCAAGTAATGGCATTTCAAATTCATTCTACATGTCCTTTACAAATTTCTGTCTTAACCTGTCATTAGTACTTCCAAAAACTATATCATCAACATAAATTTCAATTAATAAAATACTACCTTGAGTTAGCTTGATGTAGAGGTTGTTGTCTGTTCTTCCTTTCCATAATTCGTAGGGAGTTTTTTCATTGTTGTTTCTGAGAAATACTCTATTTTGACTGTGAACTGTTGTATGCACTGCATGTGTCCAAAAAATATCTATCAATTTGGAATCCATTAGCATTGTTCGAGCCATTTCCTGTGTAATTATCATCCATTATGATAATGTTCCTTTGTGTCTGAACCACACTTTGAACCAATATATGAATCCATTCTCTCGTCCATACTTTCCAAGAATCTATTTGTGCAACTGTCCATAATGATGTTCCATTTATCACTATACTATCATGAAGTCTTGATTAATCCATGAAATTGTACTTCTGCTAACTGAATTCTCTGGATCTGTCTTCTCAAACTCTGCAAGCTGCTCGAAGGTGTTAATATTATGGTAGTTGTGGGAGGTATTTACCCCCACGTGTGAACCTAATGAGAATAGAATACTCTGGGAAGAAAGAGAAACCCTAATGAATTGGATAATAACCCTAGAAGCCTTGTCAGCTCAAGAAGAAAATTTATATTAGGCTATTAGCCTCCAAGAGAAGAAGTCAGCCATAATTAATAATAATATACTGAACAGAAACATACCCAGAAGGAGAAGCCGGCCCCATTAAAACTGGAAGATTACTATAAATACAGGGCGCCAGTTCTCATTTGTCATATCTCATAATTGCAGTTCTGTAGTTTGGTGCGCATTGCAGTTGCAATTTGGTGCGCAGGTTTGGAGGAAGAGCTACTGCAGCTGCAACAACAACAAGTTCTCAGTATTGGCTTGGATATCTCTTGGCTAGGGTCTGGGACTATCTGATCAGTATTTTGTGTTGCGCTATCCTTGGGGAGATATGCACTACCTTTTGTTTGGCTATCTAGCCTAGGGTTTGCTTTCGGAGGAATTCTCAGTCAAGGTTAAGGTGCTTGGAGGGAGGCTTCGGCCTGTGGTTGGGTGACAAGGGTATCGTCAATGGTAAAATGAGCACACCATATTATATATTCTAACATTTTATGGGCCCACACCCCTTCAGTCAGCCTAAAACGCTGGAAGGAAACATAGCCACTAGATATTGAGCTTGTTGGGGAACTGCCACTAGGGTTACTATCAGGAGCAGCTTCCAAAAGCATTACAGCTAGGGTTACTAGCAGAAGCAGTTGCAGAAACCCTAAACCTCTTGTCGAGGCACCTTAAGTGATGAGATTGACCTAATCTCTGGATAGATCAGTGTGCCCTAGCCCAACGCATCTCCTGGTACACTCAAAAGGCCAAGACGTAAATTTTTGATTTTTGTTCAAATCTAGGGTTTGACCAAGTCAAGCAAGCCATGATGAACTCTATGAAGTCTGAGAATAAGCTAGATGGAGCCTCTAACTTTAGAGCATGGAAGACAAGGATTGATTTCATCCTTGCTAAGAATAAAGTGCTGGATATTGTAAAAGGAAAAATCGTGAAGCCAGAGTTTGAAGAAGGAGAAGAGAAGGAACCGTAGAACGTTGCAGCTATGGAGAAGTTCAAAGATGTTGACATCAATGCCATGAGTATCATAGTGGATTCCATAAAATACCACTTGATACCCTACATCTCCCATCTTGACTCATCGAAGAAGATGTACGATGCCCTAACAAATCTCTTCTCTGTCAGAAATATTGGACAAGTTATGAGTCTGAAGAATGAGCTTCGTGACATGAATATGAATGATGATGACAGCATAACATCATTCTTTGTAAGGATCTCCCAGTTAATAGATCAACTACAAGATATTGAAGAGATCACTTCAGAAAAGGAATTGGTGAACATAGTACTCAATGGTCTTCCCAAGACATGGGATGCATTTGTCGCAAGCATGAATACAAGGAAGGAGTACCCGACACTTGAGGAACTTTGGACTTGCTGTGCTCAAGAAGAATCAAGAATCAATGCAAAAGAGAAACCTCAAAAGAAGTATGATGATAAAGTCTTCACAGAAAGATTCAAGAACTTCAGAAACAAAAAGAAGTTCGGTTCAAGGAGGAAGCCAAATCAAGAGAAAGACATTTCAAAAATACAATGCTTCAACTGTCAGAAGTACGGTCACTACAGAAATCAGTGTCCCAAGCTAAAGAAAATAAAGAGGAAACACGAAGAATCGATTTCTGAAGAAANTTGTACATATCTTGCTTGCATCATCTTTGTACATATCTTGTATATCTATCTCTTGGAAGATAATGTGTTCCAAGAAGAACTATACCTATGGAATAACAATAAGATAAGAATGAATATCACAAGATATTACACATGAAAGAATGAAATATATCATGTGAAAGCTATTACAAGATAAGCCGAAATCATAATCAATCCTGAAGAGACTTAGAAGTCAGACATTAAGAGAAATTGGAGAAAGAATTATGATGACAACTAAGATGGAAGCATGGAATCTGTTAAGAGAAGAGAGCCAATTATATATTGCAGAAGACAATAAGGTTGCAGATGGAAGCGTGGACTCTATTATATATTGTAGAAAACAATAAGGACGGAAACAGAAGCATGGACCTAGTTAGATGAAGGGAGGATATTATATGCACTCTTACATGAAGCAAGGATTAGGAGGGAGCTAATCCTATGATCCATTGAAGATGATGAAATGTATATATCCATGGTAGTATCCAGAAAAGACAGTACGTTTTTAGCTCAACCGCAGAAGAAGACCTTTTTGAAGAGAAGCCTTAAAGTATTCCTGGTTGTCCATCGAGATCTGTGAACCAATGATGAAGGTAAGAAGTGGAATCTCTAGGGAATGGAATCTAGAAGAAACTCCATGAACCCAAAAGCTAAAGAATAACATGAAGATTCCAAGAAAGAAGAATCAGAACAACCAGTCATTGTATCAAGAATCACAAGATTACCAGTCTGATATGAACTCACTAAAAGAAATCAAGCAGAAGAACTAAAAGTAGTGATGAAGAATAGTGTACGGAAGACTTATGAATAAAAGCATTGCAAGATCCAAAACCATAGGTTCTACCAGATGGAGGGAGAATACTAATGATTGATTGTTCCAGTACACTAGACATATCACTGCATGAGTCATTATATCATTTGCAACATCCATGAGTTGGAATTCTACATCAGATAAATGCAAAGAATGCTCTCTAGAAGAAATTGAGTAAAGGACGCATGCAGAGAAATCTCAAGACTTTGAGACATACCAGAAAGAGACTTTTGTATACAGATAAGAAGAAGACAACTTGGTGGAGAACCTCCAGTGCACAACAGAAGCGTGGTGAAGATTTCCTATAACATCAAGATGACTACTCAGAAGATCAGATCTCGTGATGACAGAAGAAGTACCACATGGATATGTTCCAGTTCTCC
>JASDQU010243064.1:33827-47510 GCA_032191745.1 Picea mariana
AGCCTTGATTCCCTGAGTTAACTCCTCACTACTTTGTGTTCAGTTAGTTCACTGAAGACTAGTTGACTAGTTAACTCAACTAGGTGGCAGTTCACTCACGTAACTACCTGAGAGACTAGAATAGGTGGCAGTTCACTCCTGTAACTATTGGTGTGTGTCAAGATCACTCTAGACCACCACTATGGTGACTTGGTTCACCTCAAGTAGAACTCATTGAGATATACATAGTATATCATGTGTAAATTATTCATTATTCACAAAGGTTAATGAGAATTCTTCCATTCTTTCTCTCCTTCTTCTTCCTTCTCCAATTCTCCCTGAAAATGTGTGTATTATTGTTTAGATAGATCTATTCTATGTAGTTTCAACACAGTTACATGGTATCACAGCCGATGGACTGCTAAGCAAAAGCTACACCAATTTTTTTTCCAGGTACAAAAGATTGAAGACAACGGAAAGATGGAATTCCAAAAAGAATTCATTCTTACACCTTACAACTATTTTTCATGGAAGGATAAAATAACCATACATCTCTGATCCAGAGGGTTGTATAGGTTAACCATGAATATAGATATAGAACTGACATCAGCCATAGAAAAATCCAAGTACTTAAATTTCATGGATGAGGCACTCGGAACAATTTGCAGTCTTATCTCTCCCTATCTCCTTTTTCACATATCTTCCTGTAACACTCCCAATGAAGCCTGAAAATTCTTGGAAGGGATCTTTGGCAAACAAGATGAGATGAGGGAACACATGCTGGAGGTGGAGCTACTCACATTGGATCCAAAAAGCTTCGACAATATCCAAGATTTCTTTACAAAATTCAAGGATTTACTGTCACAACTCAAAGCTTGCGGGGTTAATAAATCAGTGGAAGAGGAACAAATGGTTCTCACCATTCTATCCAATCTTGGACCTGAATTATTTGTATTCATATCCACATTCCATACTATCAGATTCACCTCTAGAGCCACCTGGAAGATGCCTTCTCTTGAGGGCTTTATCGAATCCTTGACACAAGAGCAAACCAATCTCATCAACATGGGCACAGTCAAAGGCCCAAGGGCGCATGCACTCACTGTGCATGGTGGCAGCCACAAATATCAGAAATATGAAGATAAAGATAATCCAGAATCTCATGCACATATGAAGAAGGAAGAGTACAAAAAACCCGTCATCGATGCCTCCAGATCCAAAGGAGAAAAGGGAAGAAAAGGAGAGAAATGCATGTACTATCACAAAGGATTCCATTCAAAATCTGCATGCATGAAAAAACAAATATATTTGATGTCTCAAATACTTCAGCAAAACAACCTTGGAGATCGCATACCCGAGGGTGCAAAGAAGAAGAAACTAGAAGATCCAAATTCCAAGAAAGACAATTCTAGCCATGCCTTGATTGCCATCAACTCCTCTCCCGATGCTTGGATCATAGATTTAGGAGCATCACATCACATGGCTGCCTCAGAAGCAATATATTCTTCTTTGGATGCATGCAAAGGTCCTCCTATTTTGATGGGGGACAACTCTTCTTTCGAAGTCACTGACAAAGGAAGGATTGAACTCACCAATGGAAGCTTCGAGAACGTGCTCCATGTTCCCAAACTTTCTGTCAACCTTCTCTCCATATATCAGATGAAAAATTCCGACACCGGAAAGAAAGTTATCTTCACACCAAATTCCATGGACATATATGACATGCAAACCAACTATAGCGTTGCAACCGGTGAGGTAAATCATCAGTCTAGATTGTATACATTTTCTAAATTCATTGAACCTGATTTTTCTTTACTGCTTACTCATGCTGATGAAAGTAGTAGGATATGGCACGAAAGGTTTGGACACTTGAATTTCAGCTACATGCAACATCTTAGAAAGCACAAATTGGTTGATGGTCTACCAGACATTCACTTCTCCAAGGGAGTGTGTGAGGGATGTGTTCTCGGAAAACACCCTCAAGAAAAATTCGACAAGGTAAAGTCTCAAAGAGCCTCCGCACTTTTAGATCTAATCCACAGTGACCTTATGGGTCCTTTTTTGCATCCATCGATCAACAAAGCAAGGTTTGTTCTCATTTTTTTTGATGATTTCTCATGTTTTAAATGGATCTACTTTCTCAGGAAAAAATCTGAGGTCTTTCAACACCTCAAAGATTTCAAAGCCTTGGTTGAGACACAGTTCAGAAAGAAGATCAAATTCCTTCGAACTGATAACGGTGGAGAGCATGTAAATCATGAGATCCATAATCTTTTCCATGAGGCAGGGATTTAGTTTCAACACACAGTTCCCTATACTCCACAACAAAACGGAGTTGTTGAGTAGAAAAACCGATCTCTAAATGAGATGGCATCTTGCATGTTGCATGCAAAGTCACTACCATAGAGACTATGGGACGAAGCACTTAACTGTGCAACATACATACAAAATAGATCTCCCCATAGATCTGTCAAGGATAAGACCCTGTACAAGGCTTGGAGCAGCCTCAAATCAGAGGTGACCCACTTTCACATTTTTGGTTCTCGTGCATGGGCCCAGATTCCCTCTGAAAAGAGGAAGGAACTTGATCCACAGAGCACTAAGTGCATTTTTGTTGGATACCCCAACGGTGTGAAGGGATATTGGCTTATTGATCTTTCCTCAGACCAGCTCATCATTGAGCGTAGTGTCCAATTCAAGGAAAGTGTCTCGCATGTACCTCAACAGCCGCATGAAGACACCTTCACTCTTCCACCTGTCCGAGATGATGAGCATGCACATGCCAACTCTTCTTCAGATGATAGTTCTGATTCACAGGACTCAAAGGATTCAGATTCAGATTCAGAGTTAGTGCAGTCATATGCAGAGTCAGAGAATCCAGATGCAGTTGCAGAGCCATAGAAGAGGCCCAAGTGGGCATAGACTACTCTTCAGGATGTAGGGGATCTTGTAGGTGATCCCACCGATACTAGGAGAACTCGATCTGATTTCGAGGAGCCTCTTGTTGCACTCACTTCCACTGAACCATTTCCCTCCAAGCATATTTTCTTGGTCCAGTCTTCCGATCCACAGTCTTATGGCGAGGCTGTTGGAAACCCCTTTTGGGAATCCACCATGCAGGAGGAGTATAACTCCCTTCTTGAGAACCAGACTTAGGATCTGGTTCCCCTTCCTTCAGGGAGGAAACTTGTCAGATGCAAATGGGTCTACATGACCAAGAGTGAAATGGATGGACAGATCAAAAGATACAAATCCAGGTTTGTCGCCAAAGGCTTTCAGCAGGTTCATGGTATTGACTATGATGAGACCTTCGCTCCAGTAACAAATATGGATTCCATTCGATTGGACCTTGCCATTGTGGTAGCCAAGGGATGTGAAGTCCATCAGATGGACGTGAAGAATGTATTTCTTCATAATGATCTCTTTGAGGAGATCTACATGGAGCATCCCCAGGGATTTATGAAAGACTCATCTTTGGTCTGTCCACTGAAGAAGTTACTTTATGGCCTCAAGCAGGCTCCGAGGGCATGGTATGCCAATATGGACTCCTACCTTTTGTCATAGAATGTTTTACATTGTAAATTAGACTCGAATGTATACATGCTCAAGACAACTGATTCACTTCTACTTTTAGTTTCGTATGTTGATGATTTGTTGATCACCGGTTGCTCGAATTCAGTGATTGCTGCAGTTAAGAGGATTCTTCATGACAGGTTTTTGATGATGGACATGGGTCCACTACACTTCTTCCTTGGACTTGAGATTAGTCAGGATGCATCGGGCATCAAAATGTCTCAGGCCAAGTATGCACGAGATCTCCTTGAGAGATTTCACATGACAGAATGCAAGTCTGCTCTGACTTCTTTCCTATCAAGAGTCAAACTTGAGGATGGAAGGGATACTCCCTTGTTTGAAAACACACTGTACAGACAGCTAGTGGGGATCTTGTTGTATCTCACACACTCCGGAACATACCTCTCATATGCAGTTGGCGCAATTTCTAGGTTCATGCAGGAGCCGCATGAGCTACATTGGAAAGATGCAAAGCATATCCTTTGATATGTATAGGGCACCATCACCTTTGGGATTCATTATGCAGCAGCCTCTACATTAGATCTCATTGGGTTTACTGATTCTGACTGGGCTGGAGATAACATTGATTGCAAGTCCACATCTGGTTACTCACTCAGTCTTGGTTCCAAGCCTATCTACTAGTTGAGAAAGAAGCAAGCTGCCATTGCTCTATCTTCAGCCGAGGTAGAGTACAGAGGGGTAGTTAACATAACCATTCAGGATATGTGGCTATAACATTTTCTCATTGAGTTGGGCATTCAGTTTCATCGACCGATCGTCATCTGGTGTGACAACCAGAGCACTCTGAAGTTCTATAGAGATCCAGTTCAGAGGTAGAAGACGAAGCACATCGAGATCCACATGCACTACATATGGGACTTAGTACACGAGGAGATTATCGACTTACAGTTCTGTCCTTCAGCAAAACAGACGACAAACATTTTCACCAAGACCTTCACTAAGAAGAAATTCGATTGTCTGCGAGGTTGTCTTGGAGTGAAGGACATAGTTTCCTAGTAACTATAGTTCTTCTTTTTACATACATTGTACCTTNTCCAGTCTCCTATATTTTAAGGGAGAATATTCCACCTGGAGAATATTCTCTTTCAGTTGACACTTCAGTTTGACTAGTTGAGTTGAGTTTAGATGTTGCATTGGGATCATCACCATGCAACATTAGGATCATCACCATGCTAATTCAACCTTTCCTTGGTATCATCACCAAAGTGGTGCATTAGTGTTTATTCCCTGAGTTAACTCCTCACTACTCTGTGTTTGGTCAGTTAACTGAAGACTAGTTGACTAGTTAACTCAACTAGGTTGTAGTTCACTCCTGTAACTGCCTGAGAGACTAGAATAGGTGGCAGTTCACTCCTGTAATTGTTGGTGTGTGTCCATATCACTCTATACCACCACTATGGCAACTTGGTTCACCTCACGTCGAACTCATTGAGATATACAGAGTATATCATGTGTAAATTATTCATTATTCACAACAGTTAATGAGAATTCCTCCATTCTTTCTCTCCTTCTTCTTCCTTCTCCAATTCTCTCTGAAAATATGTGTATTATTGTTTAGCTATATCTATTCTATGCAGGTTCAACACATTTACAACATCCCTTATAAAGCATCATCAAAAGAATTTATCCTCGCTTTAATTTCGCCCTTCTTTACTTCACCTTCTCTTTGAAATTCGGCTTAGATATCCTTTGGTTACCTCATTCACCTGTAGATATTCAATATTCTCAAGTGTGTTTTAAAATTAGAGAGTTATGCCTCTTATTTATACTTTCATGTAGCTTCCTCAAGGGGTTACCTTTTAACCATCTTAACCCACTTTCCTTATTTTAGGGTTAACCAACTTCTAACCACTTGTCCAATTAGTAGTTTATCCATTAAATTTATTATTTAAATAATTTATTTTGTATCCACTTTGACTTATAGTACACTCATTACTTCACATTACCTCAAGGGGTTACCTTCTAACCATCTTAAACCACTTTCCTTATTTTAGGGCTAACCCACTTCTAACCACTTGTCAACTTAGTAATTTCTCCATTAACTTTATTATTTAAATAATTTATTTTGTATTCACTTTGAATTATAGTACACTCATCACTTCACTTTATTATTTACCTTCTAAAAATATCTTAAATCACTTTGACTACTTTGACCTTTTGGGGCTTCAAGCCAACATATGAGAGTCCTCCAACTTCGTAAGGCCATAACTCTCAAACCGTGAGGATTTATGAGACGTTCCACATACCACCAGAAATGAAATGATATGTACTATCCACATGGAATAGTATTACCTGAAAATATATCAAAACTCATACAATTATACATCAAACAAACTTGGGTCCATTACCCAAACCTAGGTTCTCCAACTTCTCATGGCCATAACTCTATAACCGTGAGGAGTTATGTGACGTTCCACATACCACTTGAAATGGAATGAGATGTACTATCCATATAGAGTATTCTTACCTTAAAATATATTAAAAATCATACCATTATACATGAAACAACCTTGGGTCCATTACCCAAACCTTTGTGCTACTAGAATTCACTACCAGACTTTCTCCAAGGGTTGACATCAATCACTAAGGGTTGACATCAATCTAAAATATCACTCTCTAATGGTTGACATCAATGAAAACCAACAAACCATACCAACTATCCATCAAACTAAGCCAACTGTCCGACAGATAAAATACTTACAAAGGATCCTTCATCTACAATACATCGGTGAATTCCTTTCAACATAGATTCAACCAAAACCATTATCTGGAAAGGTGAAAAATAAGAAGGTGAGGCTCCACAATATCATTCCAATCAAAGGAAGCCATCCTAGCACTACAATGGAAATGATAAATACATAGTCAAAAGACACATCACTTCTTGAATGAAGAGTGGGATCGACCGAAGATTGCGTCAGCTCGACCACTTTGGAAGACTATTCACTCTCCAAGAGAAGAGTGGGATTGTCCAAATATTTCATTAGTGTGATCAATTCCTCAATCACTATTTGAATAAGATGAGAGACAACATGGTAAAGATATGCATCTCCCCCCAAAATGATACAGGTATCGACTGAAGAGGGGATCAACATGATCACTTCATTATCCAATGATTGATTAGATTGCTGGGAAACAAACGATGACTCATAACTAAAAGGGACCTCCTATAAGGAGCACACTCTTCGTACTAGAGAAATAGCAGGGCACAAATGAGTAAGGTTATCTCCTTTGAAAATATTACAAGGGAACTTGGGCTTACATCCTATACGTCCAGGATTCTCAACCATATTAATTCCCCTAGCATGACATGTAGTGACTGGTGGGTTGGCCCCATCATGACTTGCAGTGGCTAGGTGATTATCTCCAACATGACTTGCAGTGGTTGGTGACATTTGTCTAGTATGACTAGTAGTGACTAGACTCATTCCCTCGACATGACTTGCAGCCACTGGTTGCTTATCTTCAACATGACTTGCAGAGGTTGGTGACATTTTTTTAGTATGACTAGAAGTGACTAGAATTGTGCCCCCAACATGACTAGCATAGGGTGGTTTCTTACCCCCAACATGACTAGCATAGGTTGGTGACTTGATGCCAATATGAGTTGCAATGACTGGAATTTCACTCCCAACATGACTAGCAGAGGCTGATTTCTCTCCCCCAGCATGACTTGCAGAGGCTGGTGACATGCCTCCAACATGACTATCATAGGTTGGTGACTTCTTATTCTTGCTCTTCTTCCTACTATTTCTTTTATACTTCTGGTTACTAGTAGCAATACTTTCACTAGAAGATGGAGAAGTATAAGGAGTATACTTCTTGGATGTAGAAGGTGAAGGATCTACATCCAAGCGATGCACATGATATAAGGTGATTATATGAGAATAATCAAGAGCATTCGGGACATTATGAGTGGTCCACAACCAAACTGGTAGTCTTACATTCAACCTAGGAATTTTCAAAATGGCCATCTAGGGGGAACAAATGTCTCTAAAAAATGCAAAAGAACAATAATCCCCTTGGGAAGGGGTCCCTTGGTTGGTATCCTTAATAAAGTTGGCCATGAATTTCTTACACACAAGTTCATTCCTTGAGGGATTGTATATGTCCATAAAATTCTCGTGCAGTGACTCAGATGAACCATTGGTATAAAAACCCACACCTTCTAGGAGGTGGCTCCACAATTTGAAAAGAAATACCAAGGGTCCTTCCTGACAAGTGGAGTAGTTGGTCAACCACCACAAATAAATGATCCAAAAGAGGTGATAGAGACAAAACCTACGGAAAACTATACAAAGCATCACTCCACTAAAAATTCCTAAGAGAAACATCATAAGCAAACAAGTTCTCTAAAACATCAACCTAGGTGGATAAGATCCTAAGTCAAAAGCAATGAAAAGTGGAAAGGGACCTTCCTGATACTGACATGGGTTGAATAAGTCTCAATACCAATGAAAAAAGGAGTGAGAAGAAGTTCTTTTGAAATGATTTCAAGATGAGAAGAAAACAAAATCCTATTCTAACATTTTTTTTTTCAAATAATAATGCAAAACAATGCAAAGAAAGAAAGAGACCTAACTAGCAGAAAAAACTAGGTTTTTTTTTCATTTTTTCCTTCTTTATACCAAAGAAAAAACTAAAAAATTATTCTAAAAGAAAGGGAATTTTGTTGTTTTATGTTTTAAAAATACAAGGAATGCATAAAAGAAAAGTATCGAACTCAAATACAAACTCAAGTTTCAAAAATGACCACAACAATGACCAGAAAACCGAGATCTTGAGAACATGACTAGTCTTATAGTCATGCAATCCAAGGGATAAAAGGGAGAAAAATATGGATAATTTTTTTTGCATTAAAATTTAAGGCCTTACCAACTTCCTATAGGCCACAAAAATCTCTAGGACCAAAATCCCCAAAAAAGACCCCCAAATTAGCTGAAACATGGCTTCAAAAAGGATGAAAAACAAGCAAAAAAGTCACGTTTTTGGAGGTATATGTGATTCACTCCACCCTGAATAGCGTATATAAAATTATATCTGCATTTTAAATCACTGTAGGGAGTGCATATCAAGTTTATACGTGGTTTTTCCTTCTACAAAGAGCATATATATTTGATTTGTCCTTCTACAAAGCACATATATGACCCAACACTTACATGTTTTTTAGCACTGATATAGGTGCTTCACTCCTATATAAGGGTAGCATTTGTACATGGTTTATGTCAAATAAAAGCAAATTATAAAAACTTGGAAAAAATGGTATAAATACTAGAGCTCAAAATGCAGCAGAGAGACGAAGAGAAAGCCAAAAAAATATGGAAAACAAAGAGCAAGAACTTCTGATGAATTTTCAAGTTTTCAGAGACTTAATACAATAATCAAAGACAAAAGAAAACACATAAATCTCATATCATACTAGAAAACCAATTTATATCCTCCCAAAACTAAGAGAAGGGCTTAAAGACCAAATTCTCACATAGATACACGACTGTGTACACAACAAATAACATACATATGCTATTCAAACATTGGAAAATAATGTATATACTTGATTTGAGCAAAGTAAAATCATGTATGGCTTAGAAAAACTTCAAAAAGAAGAAATTTAGAATCAAAGGGAAGCTTCCAGAAACTTGGTAAAAGTTTATGAGATGAAAAATTATTTGAAAGTAAGCCCCAAAACAAGAAAATTACATAAATCAAGACAACACAAGAAACCCTAAGACTGACCCAAACTAGGAGAAAATATCCCTAGCATGGTCGCCAATTCTGTTACGAGATTTTTACCTTGTGACCTTGGGTCATGTCACAATAAAGCCTAACTATATTTAAAAGACAAAACCTACCCTCACACACAAAATTGCAATAAAATAACTACTTTGGAAGAGAGAATAGAAGAGTTCACACTTGTTTCCTATGGTTTGATGCCATTCCTCGCTCTTGACCTTTGATTTGCTCTTGATCCCTACCTATACTAACCTACAGAAGGAGATCAAGTCTATGTTGCAACAAGGTAGTTGTCAGACAATTGGCTTAGGTTGATGGACAATTGGTATGGATTTTTGGTTGTCATTGATGTCAACCATTGGTGAGTGATATTGTAGACTGATGTCAAACCTTAGTGATTGATTTCAACCCTTAGAGAAACTCTGATAGAGAATTTCGGTAGAACAAAGGTTTGGGTAATGGAACCAAGGTTGTTTCATGTATAATGGTATGCGTTTTAATATATTTTAATGTAAGAATACTATATATGGATATTACATGTCATTCCATTTTTGGTGGTATGTGGAACGTCACATAACTCCTCACAGTTAGAGAGTTATGGCCATGAGAAGTTGGAGAACCCAGGATTGGGTAATGGACCCAAATTTGTTTGATGGATAATGGTATGAGTTTTGATATATTTGCAGGAAATACTATTATAGATGGATAGTACATGTCATGCCATTTTCATTGGTATGTGGAATGTCACATAACTCCTCACGATTAGAGAGTTACGACCATGTGAAGTTGAAGAACCCTCATAAGTCATCTAGAAGCCCCAAAAGGTCAAAGTAGTCAAAGTGGTTTAAGATATTTTAGAAGGTAAATAAAAAAGTGAAGTGATAAGTATACTATAAGTCAAAGTGAATACAAAATAAATTATTTAAATAATAAAGTTAATGGAGAAATTAGTAAGTGGACAAGTGGTTAGAAGTAGGTTAGCCCTAAAATAAGGAAAGTGGTTTAAGATGGTTAGAAGGTAACCCCTTGAGGTAAAGTGAAGTGATGAGTGTACTATAAGTCAAAGTGGATACAAATAAATTATTTAAATAATAATGTTCATGGATAAATTACTAATTGGACAAGTGGTTAGAAGTTGGTTGACTCTAAAATAAGGAAAGTGAGTTAACATGGTTAAAAGGTAACCCCTTAAGGAAGCTACATGAAAGTATAAATAAGAGGCAATGCTCTCTCATTTTAATCACACTTGAGCATATTGAATATCTATAGGTGACTGATTTGACCAAAGGATATATAGGCTTAATTTCAGAGGGAAGGTGAAGTGAAAAAGGATGAAATTCAAGATGGGATACATTCTTTTGATGATGCTTTCTAAGGTATGTTATTTATAGGTCACCTCACCATTTTCGTAATAAATGTTTTTATAGAATGATTCAGACCATGAAATTGGGAGACCATTGAGGAAACATATCCAAGTAGTTTTGGTACGAATTGTAGCTTGTGGGTCATTGTATGTTTGGAGTTACACTCCGTGGAAAATAGGGTTTGTGGCTAGGCCTGAAACTAGTCTAAAACAAATGTTTTGGGTAAAAACATCATAACTTCTTCATAACAGATCCAAATTAAGTAAGAAAAAATGTGTTGGTTAGAGTATAGTCTGTAGTATTCAGTGTACAATTTTCATATCCATACAAAAAATATTCTGTGTGGGGCACGCTCTACAAGTTCTCTCTCTAGAATAAGCCAAAATTCAACAAGGTATGCCATTTTTTCTATAACTCCTTTTCCGAGAGGTTCCAAGTAGTGAAACATGGAGGAATTGCATACAAAACACTGAATAAAATTGTATACCATTTTCATATCTTTATTCATTACAAGTACATAGTTATGATTATTTCAAGTTAGGGTTGTTGACTAATCCAAAACTAGTCATGTGAGACTAAAGTAAAGTTTGTTGAAAATGATAGTCTCTTGTTGCTAAAGCTAAGGAAGGTTTGCAGGTATGTGAGCATATAAACCAGGTCTATTATAGAGTTACAAGTCAAATTTGGATGATGAAATTGATGAGGGATTTTGGTTGAGGTACATGTTGGGTACATGGTTGAGACAAGTATTTGATGAGTTGGCACATACATGAGGTGTATAGTTGATGATGTTGGTACATCTTGATGAGTCATAGTTGATGCATAGTTGATACATGATTGGTACATACTTGGTACATGGTTGGAGGCAATTGTTAGTAGTATTGTTGACACATGGTTTATGGATGATGTAGCATACTTGTATTGGTATATTATTAGAAGCACATATTGATCTTGGATATTATTATGAGTTGTTGTGTTATTCTTGGTTGATGCACATATTTGAGATTTGTCTTGGTGATTGATATTCATGAGTAGATATGATTTGGTTGATATTATTAACGAGATAGGTTGTTGTGATAGGTTGTTTGGACAGGTTATTCGTAAAGGTTTGGTGCATGGTTGATGCACTCGTTGATGGTACAGGTTGGTGCATGGTTTATGCACTTGTTTATGGTACAGGTTGATTATAGGTTGAGGTACAGGTTGATGCATGGTTTAGGTTATTGGTACAGGTTGTTTGGTGCAGGTTGATTGGTAAAGGTTTACAATAGTATATCTCATAGTGATAGTGTGATAGTGGTTCTGTCATTCTACTTATACATCAAGGAGGTTGGACAGGGAAAAGAAAGGTGTTTGTAGCTAGAGAACATAGGGGGTTGTAGCCTCCTTTTGGTTGTATCCAGAGAATTGGAGAGTTGGATCTTCCCTCAGGTTGTAGCCTGAGAAACTAGGGGGTTGGAGCCTCCTTCTAGTGGCAGCTGGAAAACAAAGGAAGTTGGTTCTTCCAATGAATGTAATTCTTAAAGACATAAGAAAACGCATTCCTTGGTTTTCTCCCACTTTGGGTTTCCACGTAAAACACTCGTGTACTGTGTATGTGTGTGATTGCTCATTTGTTCATTATTTATTTACTTTGCAACTATTGGATGATAATGCTACATTGATATAAAAATTTCATTTTATGGTGAAAAGGAATTAAATTCCTCTATTACTGATTCACCCCCCCTCTCAGTAATCCAACAGTAGTTATGAAATCAATTTATACATGTAATATATGAATTCAAATATGTAAAGAAAATTAACATACATAAATATATTGAACAATATTATAGAAATATGGAGGGAAAGATAACTCTTTTATTGAAAACAATAGAAGTAGGTAGTTACAACCTGACTCAAACTATCAACACTACCTCGAAGCCAACCACCCAGGTTCCTATAATGGAACCTTCTAGCATCAACTCAACAACATGTTCTTCCTTAGATGATCCAAAAGGGATAGGGACACACCCTTTGGTCATATATGCAAGAGGAAGGAATGTTGGAAAAGAATTTTTGAGATCAGGGGAATGCTACTCATAGGATAAGGGAAAATATGGAATCTTGCAAATTGTCAACATAACCTTGCACTAGGTTTTCTCCCCATCCATACCCCCAATAGGTTCTTATATACCATCATCAAGGGGTTTAGGTGGTTGTATTATATTGTGTATGGGCCAAGGGATGTTTAGGAACGATCCCAACTGAAAACTCCACCCAAAAATGTAGAATACTTTTATTTTTTCATAAAATTGAGGGCATGCGCAGTTTTTACACTGGAAAATAACGCATGTACACAATTTGAAAATGGGTGAATCATGTATGGAAACAAAGTGTTATTTTTAATACAACACTGATGGATGAGAGTGGGATTAAAGTTTGCAAGCTAGGGAATGGGCTAGGCCATATCACAAATGCAATTTTGGTGTGGAAATTTGTGGTATAACAACTTTTACTTAAGAGAAATGATGTGCTTACAAATATTACAACACATGAAGAATGATGCATTGCAATAAATTAGGTGCACTAATGAGTTTTACAAATTGTTTTGGAAAAAAAACCAAGTTTAATATTTAATGAATATTACAAATTGTAATTTTGTATATGATTTTAATTTATAGATATATGTGCCTAATGAATTTATATGTGAATCAAGGATATCAACAACTATGATAACAAAAGGAGAAACAAAATCAATATCAAGTTGACATATATACCTTTGTACATGAGTGGGAGGCCTAAGAGAAGAACAAATATCTATACCCTTGTCCTATTATAGCTAAGACTCATCCCCTTTTGAGGGATATTGGCCTCCTCAAATTCTATAAGGAGGGTATATGCCTCAAGGGGAACTCATGCTTATAGATGCAGTTGATCTATCATTGGGATCATGGAAAATGTGCTTTTAGGGTTGGTCTTGATTTGTAGTACCAACCTACAGTGGATAATTTTTTTTTCATCACTGAGATGTTTAAGTTGG